>DWJQ01001572.1:0-10837 GCA_018248915.1 Hesperia meskei straton | reverse complement strand
ATGAGTCTCGTTCTAATTCGGTCACAGATGCGTTGCTACCCCTGAGGACTGAGATGGTCGCCGCTAAAAAAGTGTAATACATACATAATCATCATTATAAAATAATATTTTCCGTATCATTGTTGTTAATTACTCCTTTTGATAGGGGAATTAATGTCACTAATGATTATGTGTAAGACATACAGTAGGTTCTTCACAAAGTACCTACTAAAAAAAAGATAGTCAACAATAACAAAAAAATTTAATATCCAGTTATGGGGTAAAAATGACTTATTATTTGAAAGTTAACATTATAACGATACTTAGTTTTTAATATTATTACTTACCTACAATAAATTTAAAACTAAATCTCAGTCACTCCCAGAGCGTTGCTAAATGACTGCGTTACCGCCAAAGCGTTACTGCGTTTGCTACCAATACCTACCAATCTAGCCATTTTCAGGCATGTCATACCTACTGTGACAACCCTGGTGTAGTAGGTACATGCTTCGCTAAACCGGGAAGAACCAGCGGTACCAGCGAGAAGTAGTGATTTCTACGGGCGATACAAAGATCGACGAGTGTGTTTACGAGTACGTACATAGTGTTTTGGTGTACGTAGTGTAATTGTGTATCAACGATTACAATAAAAGTCTTTGTGGTACATTTTGGCATTTTTTCGAACACAGTAGGTACCTACCTACTCCTGACACGTAGCACTACTATCACAGCAAACCAGTCCATTTAGAAGGCTATACATAATGACGATTAAAACCAACTCCAAATGTCGAGACAAACTCGCATTTATACTGGCGAACAAAAACTAGGCCTACAAAATCGTACTCTGCATGTGGCCCTGGCAATTAACTACTGGTCGTGCAGAGCCTAGCAATTTTCTTTTTCATTAAGATGGACATAAATAAGTAGCGCGTATCGTAGAGTGCATGATTCATCATGAAGGGGGATGGTTGGCGCTAGCTTCAAGGATTCAGGTAGCTCTCTTCATATCTGAACTACAAACATCTGCTTTCTTAATTCTTATTCTAACAAACTTAGGTAATATATACAAAGTTCGAATCCAGAATTTAATCGTTAAGTTTGCGACTCAAAACTCTGAACGACCTTAAAACTTTGACATTAAACACCCTACTACCGTAGCTATTTAATAACTTGAGCAGAGTTCATTACACGTCATTCCTTCGTTGTTTTATAGCTTTTTTGAAAGTTTGGTGTGCCCAATTAGTCAAATATAAAATCTTTCTTGAGTTGATATTTTGCTGAATTCGTTTCTGAGAACTCCAAAGACGAAGTTAGATCGTTTGGTAGTTTTGGTACCTACCAAGTTGATATCTATCAATGTAAAATTACTAGAGAATGAAGCATTGAAATTTAACTTGGTAGGTACGAGCCAGATTTATTATATTCATTACGCCATGTTGAAAACTTTAACTTCCAAAGTTTTTCAATTGATAGGGTGTAATTTAAATAGGTACCTACGCAGCTAAATTAGCAATTCAACATTTCGGGTGAACCATCAAACTTTAATATTACGCACCCTGTTCAAATAACTTTAGAGAGGTTCATTAGTCGCTATTCCTTTGTTGTTTTATGAGTTTTGAAAGTCTATAATACCCAGTGTTAACAATTGTGATGTAACTAAGGTATAAAGGATTAAAACTGGAATAGATGCCACAAATCCACGGGCAAATTACCTAAATGGAAATCCATGGTCCATCAATAGGGCATTATAGGAGCCATATATTTAAAGGAGTTTGGTTGGGAATAAGTACTTAAAAAAATATCTGCCTTTATCTGGTGGATAGTATTATCTATTAGATAACTATCTGAGACTTTATCAGGAATTGGTGAAAAATGCCCTGTAAATAATTCACAACCGCCTTCGCTGGATGTTAAAGTTTTGTAGCATACAATTAATGTAAACTTTATTTCATTTTACGTACATAGGTAGGTCATATCACAACACAATAACATAATAACAGTTAATAACAATAATAGCCTAGCGGTAGCGGTAGCGGTGATAGCCTAGTGGTTAAGAATTCGGCGTCCTATTCAGAGGGTCCAGGTTCGAATCCCAGGGCACGCACCTGTGACTTTTCGGAGTCATATGCGTTTTAAGAAATTAAATGTCACTTGCTACAACCGGTGAAGGAAAACATCGTGAGGAAACCTGCATGCCGGAGAGTTCGCAAAACTCAAATATGTGCGGAGTCCGCCAATCTGCACTTGGCCAGCGTGGTGGACTATGGCCTTAACCTTCTCATACTGAGAAGAGACCCGTGCCCAATAGTGGGTCATGATGGGTTGAGATGATGATGAACAATAACAGTTATTACCTAAATGCTACGCATTGGCGGGCGCAGGTCTTTGTAGGTAGGTAGGTAGGTACTTACATATGTTCTTTTGACTGTTTGAAAAATTAGATTTTAGTCCATAAATCGGACCAATTTTTGACGTAGATTACATGTACATAGGTACCTACACAAGGAACACAAAAATGTATTTTTTTAGTATTTATTTGTATACCTACCTAAATGTTAAAATATAAGCAATAACCAACCAACTTTAACAAATTAGACCTTTGATATTTCAAACTTTTTTCTTCAGAGCTTTGAGTTTTAGATCTTTAGAAACTAACCAGCTAAAAGTTAACATATTTGCATAATAAGAACATTAATTCGTATAGGTACGACTCGCTTTTTATCACGCTCATTCTCAAAGTGGAGCTCGTAATGGCACTTTAACAAGACGTTTGAAGTTTCCCCAGATACAGCATTAGAAGCAACGAGTACCTAGAAGTATTTTATGACTCTTAGGCATATTTCATTTTAATGCCCGTCGGCGGACCTTTTACATTCGTTATACTTTACGCCCAACTAGCTTTCCTTGGTATTTCAAATTGCCGCACATTAAATTTTTCATTGACTTAATTACGAACATTATGGCGCCCACAAATTGCGAGAATAAATTACGTCTTTATCATGTTAAAATTACGGGGATGGAAATTAATAACGACGCAGTTTTCCATTAACATTTATTTGTACACAATAATTCTATTAAAGAAGCTAGCTACAAATTAATACCGATCATATAGACACGAATAGATTTATCGATAATTGAAAATACCATTACTAAGCACGTCCAGTCTAATGTCATCATCGCTTACAACTAACCCTGCAACACACTTGCAGTTGGCATTCGATTTTCTAATGCGGTTTAGCAGTCGACAGCTGTTACGGTTTTTGATAAATTCTATAATTGGATTCTTTTCAATACCTACACTGCTCAATTTAGCAAATTTACGACGGAGAAAACTGACTGTATATTATGAAAAGTCATCAATGATGGTTAAATTAACTCGTTCAAGATACTGGAAACCTTCAGATGCATAAACGAGTTTGTCAACAATGTTTTATACAGGTATCTCTATGTAGCATCAATCTTGGAAACTTATTCAACAACAAATTGTACCTATATCGAAACATGTACAACATTGACCATTCAAGATCTCGTTTTTGAGTTACCTCCTTTTAACCCTCGACGCAAAAAGAGGGGTGTTACAAGTTTGAATTGTCTATCTGTCTGTCTGCTCTGCAGCACCGTAGCTCCTAATAAATGAACCGATTTCAATGTGGCTTTTTTAATCGAAAGCTTTGTTTATCGCGGTTGTTTTTTGTTACGTTTGGTAGAAATTGATCCAGTTGTTTGAAGTGTATCAGTTGTTTTCCAAAATGATAGCATTTTGGGATAAAATTGATCTTATGGGGGATCTTATTACATTTTAATCCATAGTTATTGCTTCATTGCATAAAATAACCAACTTACCTAATAATCCAATTCGATTGCAAGTTATTCTAAACCGCATATGAAAATGGATTCTATACACTGCAGCATAGAGAATACAATAGTTTTTATACTTAATAAATATCGTTTACAAGAGATGTTTGCAACTAAACACATTAATTCCAATCACAAAATAATATTACATTACATAATCGCATGCATTTTATTCAAATCGTTTTAAATATTATGCAAAATACATTTTACAATTTATAATGATAATAAGATTTCTAAACTCATCCCATACTGAGACGCGTCATATATTACTTAAAGTGCGTAAAGCGACACAATAATACGTATAAATAATTTAAAAAAATGAACATGATATTAGGCGATTAAATTACGAAAAAATATACAATGTTGCAGTAAAATAAAATCATCATTTACATCTACGTCACGTTGATATATACCTAGCTATAGGAAAATTGGTGTTATAAACTTACTGAGATCAGCATTGAATTGTTATATTTTAATTACTTATAAGCAATTAAGAAATTAAAAGTATATTTTACCATGTGACTACGTTTGTACGTAATAGATAAAAATAAATTTTTACTTTTTACTCGATCCAATGCCAGTAAATCTAGATGGAAAGTCGATTATTTAACGTTTTAATTGCGTTATATCAGTACATTTGTATGGTTTAACAAATTTCTACACGAAATATGGCAAAACTGACTCATACTGTTCCGGTACGAAGCAAATAAAACACTTATAAATAATCTGTCTCGACTCCCAGTTTTGGTAAACAATTATAAAAAAAATTCAAAGTTCAATCCTTCAAGTAGGTAACAGTAGTTTCCATGAAAAAAAATTAGTTAATTAATTTAACTAGGTATGCATTTTAACGTCATTTTACGTGTGAAATTTATAAATAACACACAATCAGCAATAATAATGATGGAACAATTGAATGTTACAATCGAAATAGAAATGAAAATTAGGTCCGTTAAATATTACTAAGTAGTCAATTGATGACTTATTAATACTAAAAAACACAAAATTGTTTATCATTTATATTATATTTCCAGGTAATAATAATACATAATTATGTTTTTATGTTCTACAAAACCACTGTTTATCTATCCTCCTAATGGCTACTCATCGCTCTATGCAAATGCTAATAAAATATATATTATGTTGTAATCACACAGAGAGACAAAAGTATATGCATCCAACTAGTTGTACCAAGTAGTGAAAATATACAGACATACATTTTTCTGTGCGCCTGTACTAAATTTTAACTTTATATGCATTCTACTTCATTTCATATTGACGTTACTTTGACCCTGTAAATAACGTTACATAATGTATATTATATTATAGTAATACACGTTCAAAGAGAGGACAGCTATCTAACTATAAATGCACAATCCTAGATTGTTTTACACAAAATGGGTATATTCGGAAATTTATTAAAATATCTAAATTTACATCATAAATCAGCTAACAATTATCGATATGTTATCTAAGCTATAAGAAGCATTAAATTATTTAATTATAAGCTTCGTGAGTGAACAACAATAATGAAATTAACAAAAATGTCTAAAAGCTGACGATTTTACATTCATACATTATTAAATTTCAACTATCAGTAAAAATAGTTCAATGAAAACACGAGAAGGATGTATGTTAGGCGACAGAGTTGTAAGAATCAAGTACAATAATCCCTTTTGTTCATACGTTTGCAGAAAATAAAGGATTTAATTTTCACACACACACACAGAACAGCTACAAAGTACCAACATAAACAGATGTACACGTACGTAACCGTAACCATGCAGTTAAAATTAATTGGCATAATAAAAAACTAATATGCATGCTATCAATGAGAAACTTAATCATTAATCATTAATATATTTCAGCTATATTTCTAAAAAATGTTCTTCTGAAATACGTGAAAACCAAAATTGTTAACAAATATGTTCATTGTTATTATTAATATTGATAAAGGTAAAAAATATTTTTTAAAACGCGCTAAAAAAGCGCAATACAGCAAACTAACAAAACAAAGTTGGAAATATTTTATCTGACCTCTAACTTTCATCATTCTATTCAAAAATAATTTTTTAAACATTACTATTTACATCTAAAACATATTTTTAAGTAAACGCTACAAAAATAAATTAAATCATTAAAATTTGAGAGTCATACATGTTGTTGTTTAAAAGAGATAATAAGATATCGATTTCAATATTTAAGATATAGACTTTAAGTGATTGAATATATCTAAACGGTATACATATTTATACAATATTGTGAGACTTGTTATTTCTATAGTAACTATTTTCGAATGAAATTGGCACAGAGACCACTAAATCCAGATATTTATAATAATATACTTAATATTATACCTACGTTCGTTTATAACAATGATTGCTATCTAATAGAAGCGCCTAATAATATCCATAACCGATTTTTATTAAATGCCAAACTCAATAGGAGCCAAAACACTTCACGAATACAAAACATACATCGACACAAAAACCAACTATCACATAGATAATTAATTCTAAACATTACAGGAAGACCTGGCAAAATAATATAGCGACCACCAAGCGAGAAAACATGCTATGGGGAAAGTGTAGCCAGACTTTTCTACTAAATGGCGCTATGACATTCCTTTAATTTTCATTTAGTATGCTCATTGTTTAATACTCGTATATGTTTCGCAAAAAATATTTCAATTAAATATAACAAAATGATCTTTGGAATATTATATTTTAGGAACCCACGGAAATGGCTTCTAAACGTATTCAAGATTGTGTTTTCAGGTCATTAATTCAGAAGACTATAAAACCAAACAGAAACTACTTATACTATCTACTCAATCTCTGCGCTTCTTCCCCCATTAGGCATAACATGCGTACGAGAAAATGAAATGGTCTTTATATAATAGGGACGAGGGTATATATCGCAACAACGGCAACCGCTGGAAGCGCTTAGGATTTAGGATAAAACCGTATCGATAATATTAGACACAAAGTGAAGTCACACACACAATCACGACGCGGTAAAATCGCTACGTAATAAAAATCTACTCTAGGTGCGCGGATATAGGGCAGTAACTAAGGCGGGCTCGCTAAAACAAAGCGAATAACACAAACCAACCAAACGGATAAGTGCATCACGTCAATAATAGTAAAACGTACCTACGTATTCATTTATTTTTCGTTTCTTTTTTATATATTTTTTTTCGTGTATTTCTAAAAAATGCTTTCTATTTTACAGTTCTAATGTCTGCTCGACAAGAGTTGGTAAGATTGTGAGAAATATTTCTTCACCTAAAATACAAACTGTTGTTTAGGTAGCGATTTTATTACGACAGAGGTTGTGTACGAGACTCGCAGTTGTTGTCAACCGCGAGGCCGCACAAGCAACCCGTCGATAGTAATTAGCGGGTCGCAATTTATTTACGAATGAGTTTAGTAGCTGCTCTCGCCAAACAGACAATAGATGAGTGAGTTTCGGAACGCTCCCACGGGCGTTTCTTCCGCTCGTTTGAGTATTCCGACTCTCGATGTACCACACTACGGTGGAACACCTTAAACTATTTAAATAACAGGTATCAGCTGACATGAATTACGCACTTTCAGCAAAGAAAAATATGTCAAAACACTACTAACATTTTTTTCGACTTGCGACTAGTGAAATCAACTCTACTTGACCATTAATCGATTAGTTGTTTTTAAGTTTCGTTTAAAACCCTTTTCGATTAGTTCGTCCTCGAATGCACTAAGTTTTAGTATCACACCCCCACGTAGACACCTTGTTTATTTACGGAACCCACACTAGTTTAACTTTCGCATGTAATCATATATCCTGTATATGATATGGAAAGTTTATAAATGTGTCTAACAGATATCGATTTCAAAGTGTTACACGTTATTTCTCGATAAGTCCTAAGAGAATCCTCTTTATATCGATTTTTTTTTAATTTCGTCTCTTTAATTTCACTTCCATTTTTAATGACCAATATTCTACGAAGAATAGGTACCTATTTAACAAAATGCGATATGCATAAATCTAATTCCCAATAAATAGAGACGTGACTTTTGCAACACATTCATCATTAAGATATAAATACATTTTGTCACATTACTTATAACCTGATCGTAGAAATAGCAGTATTACAATAAACATTTTACGAACAAAATACTTGCCTATTACATATTTATAATACATTTAATCAATTAAATACATTATAACAATAATATAAGAGTACAAATAAGGGATCGACACGTATAAAAATATTTGCACAATACCAACCGATATATCACAGATAATAATAACATCACGCCTCTATGAATGAGTCCAGACTTAATTATTATTTGTTTTAGACAGACTTATAAATTTCGATGTATTGCATTGTAGGTGCTTATCTTGAAATCCACATTTTATAAGTAGTTTTATAAAAGTATTCGACAGGCAGAAATTTTACTACCTTGATATACATCATTCAGAAAAATTATAAATGTTGCCACAGTTCATAATTTAAATATTGACTGTTTTCGACCGCTGCTGTATCTAATACTATAAAACCGATATCGAAACGAAAAATCGGTTTGTTAGCGTGAATCATGAATTAATCCTTACTTTTTACGTATTATTTTAATCACGTTTAGGAGTTACTGATATTTTTTTGCAATGAATACAGGTAGTAAAATGGTAACAAAAGGTTTTTACTTGATGAATAGCAGGTAGGTATATCAATGGTTAGATTATGCGAGCCTAGTAAGGTAGTAGGAATATTAAGTAAAATTTTACTGAGACAGCAATTAAGCCTGGACGCACCAAAACTAAGTATGTAACGGAGCAGTGGATATTTGTTAGTTTACACAGCGCAACACTATTGACTGTTCATCAACTAAAAGACATTCTTTTGAACCAAAATACACTATTATGCAAAAATCTTCTGAACCTTTGCAAAATAATGAATTATCACAAAGGCTTGCAGTTTCCAACATTTTATGTTGCGTTTTATCGATAAATAATATTTATGATTTTTTTATCTTTTAATTTTTTGATGTAAAATGCGTTTAAATATTTCGTATTTTTCTTCTCTTTACTCACAGGGACCCATACTAACTTTTGTTAACGCTGTGTAAACTAAACATTTAGATCCCACAATCAAGCGCAAAAACTTTGTAAACAAAGAGACGTTAAACAAACGTTGTCGAACTTGCAAAAACTTTGTAACGAAGAACTACATTGTCAAATTTGTATTTGAAGCGTTTACGCTTCAAATACTTTCCTAAACACTGGGTCATCTTTACCATATAGGATTCAGTGAGACTTTAATGGGACTTAAACTATTATGAAAGTAAAGGATTATAATGATGTTATCTCAGTGGTCGAAATTCGACCTTGATTCATTGTTATTGAAAATTTGACAACCTATATTTGTTACGTTTTTTTTAAACTCTTAAACATTTGTTTGTATATCTGAGACCATATTTTTTATATCCTTACAATACAAAACAGTTCAGTACCATGATTATTATTTTTTTTGATATTTCGTCATTACCAAATTAAAAAATCGGTTTCCAGACGAGAAGAAATCGATTCTGAACTGTTTCATCCGTGGTGAAAGTGAGACTCCCAAGCAAACAACGTTCATGTCGGGTAAAGTTTGTTTACAAAGGTTGTACTTGATTGTCAAGGTACGGTATATAGTTGGTTGTGTATGACAATGGTATCTAGAGTTGACATACTGATGTGTCACATTGCGTTCGGGGGCTATTCCTCGGCGCCAGTATCTTCACTGATTGTCTCGCCCGCTTTCTCTTGGGAAATGTTTTGACCTGCAACAAAATAACTCTGTATAAATATAATATAACAGAGCATGTACATATTATGATCTGCAGGAATTATGTGATAAGGTGTGGTGACGCGAAGTACGGAGTGGTGAGACAGAGGAGAGATATGATATTGAAGAAATCTTCAAATGATTATTGCCAGTATTCCAGCAAAATGTTAATAGCCAGTGAGCGAGCGATCTTTGAGATTAGACGAATGATTATAATAATAACAACAAGAGAAGCAGACTTGATGTTGTCAATATTGTCACCCAATAAAATGGTTTGGAAGATGTTGCAAACCTATTTTATTTCGCGTTATACATTATTAGGACAGTAGTGATAACCTGGTAGCCTAAATTTGAATGCTGCAGGAACTTCAAATTTTCAAATAAAAATTAAGCATTATAAGACTTTAATTACAACTTGTATCGATGAAAAAATATCATCACTCAGTGTAGTATACATAACTTACCCTTTTTCGCTGATGAAAGTATGCACTTCTTGCAGCTTATGAAGAAAAAGGAGACACGTTGGAGTTGGGCGTGGAGGGCATGAGGTCCATCGTCTTGCACACCCAGCCCGCGATGTCCGCCTTCTCCGCGTCCGCCTGGCGGATCCACTCGTGGTTCTGCGAATACCGGACGGTTTATGTTTATTGTAACTATGATGGCTTCTCTTTACATCTATACATATAAATAAAATTGAAGGGTCTGGATTTGATTTCGAAATAACTGTGATTTTGAAATGCCTTAATAGTTATTTACACGATACTTAAACACAGACAAATTATTTTAAGTCTGTCTGTCTGTGTTAGTATTTGTTGGGGCTAATCTCGGAAATATTACGATTTTTATAGGACTCACTAAGGCATAGAGGAGGTTTTGGAACAATATAATATAGGCTATTTTTAATGTCGCAAATTATCCCGATCCGGAGAAATACCTACGCGCGAACGAAGTCGCGAGGAACAGCTCGCTTATAACTTATATTATAATAAAAATGTAACTGATCGGTTTCTGTGCATGAAAGTGATTTTGTAAAAGATTATCCCACCAAAAACATTTTCATGTAAAGCGTTGCCAAGACGACTGCATACGGTTTACCTTGTGAAAAAGATGTCAGATCTCATGTAGAGCCAAGCTTCTGAATCTACAGCTCTAACTCTACAAACCCTAACTTCACTAACTCTACATCTCAGT
>DWJQ01001571.1:0-10843 GCA_018248915.1 Hesperia meskei straton | reverse complement strand
TATCAACAAATAACATGAAGTAATAGAAAGCTAACCACAGCAACAAAACCACAGAATCGATGACGAAATGCAACAAACATCGTTCGAACAAATGGGCACCTATTAAAGCTCTTACAGTTAATTGTTCCACTAAAAGCCGAGAACAACAATAAAGAGTGTTCCATATAAACACGAAGTTTTATGCATGACAACGAAATTTACTGTTCAAAGATCGCTAAAGCCTCACAAAGAGTTACAATGTCGTGCCTTTACGCACACGCTTCGAGCTGTTTGAGTGACAGGCAAATAAAAGTATACAAGAGGATGGACGCAGACGGTATTGGAAATACTCCGCGGATAATTCTCACACTTTCCCTAATCAAACTGAGACAAGACAAAGCGGCGGCCCTCTTCTCCGTAGCAGACTAGCCGAGATAGCAGCTATATTTCTTTATAATCGACAACGCTCAGATAAAGAAATATGAGATGAATTAAATTACAAATATTTTTAATATTCCTATATCTACGTTTAATAAAAAAATGTATCATCAAATATGTTAAAATTACGGATATGGATACTTATATCTCGAAATTAATAATTTCTTAAAAGGAAATAAATGTAGAACAACAATATGCTGAATAATAACATTTCATAGGTTAATTTTATTAAAATCAAAAGTAAAATACTCAATATTTGCAAAAAAAAATCGGTATTTTTTGTGGTCGGCCACAACGCAATCGATCTCCATAATCGGCATATCAAAACAAATATCAATCGCAGCACGTCATAATAACCAGCGCGAGGTATGATCAGTACAAGCAGTACAAGTGATTTGCTCGCATTGCGTTCGATTTCAAAACAATCCCTTGTCCGGCTTGAGTTCCCAGGTGTATTGAGCTTTTCTATAGCGGGTAGCGGGGAGGGAGACAGACCACCGGCGCTGCGCCCGCGACGCTCGCCCGCCACATAATTACTGTGTACACACACACACAAACTCACACACACATACACACGCCCATCGATAAAACATTAAATTAAACTTTATCTACCTTGTAAATTTCGTGGACGTTGATTGAGTTTTCGACGTATGGACTCAAGCATCGTTGTTTAGATGTGCACCGGTAGCGATATTCTAATCGGACGCGGTCGTATATCCATTGATTTATTGCGTATTATTAAACAATTTTGAAACCTTTTTACTTTTATAAATGGAAAATTTTTCTGTATCCATTCTAATTAGTCATAGTTCCCTTGGGCACGCAAAGGCAAAAACTGTCAACATTCAACAAAAAATAAATAAAACCTATTTAAATATACGAAAAAATTTAAATAACCTTGGTCGAAATATAAAGTAAGAGTACCTACTATGTTCGTGTACCTTTAACGCTTACGCAAAGGCAAAAACTGTCAACATTCATTCATAAAAAAGCTTGTTCAAAATATACGAAAAAAAAATTAAATAACCCTGTTCGAAATGTGAAAAAGTACGTTCATTTCATACTACATTCGTGTACCTTAAATTCTTGTCGTTCCAAACAAAAATGGCTTCTACATTTGCTCAATGAAATATCAGATTGTCGTGAGAACGTCAGAGGGGCGTATGATGCGCAGGCGCATCGTGTACGACCGGTCACGCAAGCGCCGCAACACTTGTACTAGTGTATCTGAGTATACCCTGTGCCAAGAATTTAGCCTCGAGATATTGTTCTCGGATGTTTTTGCCAGGCTAAGGCTATTTGAATAACCTTTTTCCACATAAATTGAATTAAAATGTTTCTTTGAACTATGCTTTGGACTTGACTATTATATAATCAATTCCACGCTCGTCTAGGTACTTAATTTTACTTGTGTACAAGGTTATAAAATGTATTCAGTTAAAGAAATATAAAATACCGACAAAGGAAACACGCGGTAGTACTACTGTTCTTTATTAAGGGGGAACTCGTTATTATTTCTATAAACAAACAAATCGCATATCATTGTGTATCTAAATACGGTTAAACCGTGCGTATATTCCATTGTCTGGTTACATTTTCAGTACTGATGAAAAGCATCACTAAGTCCGTCCTTACCTTATCTGGTGAACGCGATTTCTTACCCCAGAATGAAACAAAATTAGTGAAATACAAAGCAACTGAACTAAGAACAAAACCTGAAACTATTGTCCCGTACTCTCCCGTATAATCGAACTCATAAGCTCACGAGCAGAACTAACTACAGTAGCAAAGTCGTCATTGTTTCAGAGACAACTATACCAACTCTTATTACAACAAAGTTTCGCTGATACGCTGTAATATTTACGACGACATTCGGATAAGAGACCGACAAACAAACCTCGAGAAGCAATAATTACGGTTGAATTGATAGACACGATAGTAATCAATGAGTCATAATAGAGATTTCAATTCAAAATCAATAGATGAATTATGAAACATGATCTCATAATTGCCGTCAAACTAACGGGCGGTATAAAACCAACAAAGCAATGGGAAGACGGAAGATTGTAATTCGACGACCCATCTGCGGAGGGACGAAGCAATTGCCCGTCTAAATCATTGGACGTAATCGCAACAGTGATTTTAAGCAGAGGTCACGAAGCAGTCCCATTGGCAAATATTTATGGAGGCAAAAAGCTCGGTCCGCCCGAATGGCATTTATTAAGCGGCGCACTAAATTTTTTGTGGATTATATTGTCACGTCACAACAATTTTAGTGATCATTTTCTTTGATTGTTTTGTATGGCGATATCGAGACCGATATTATTATATCATTGATGTCCCAATCAAACTTCGTGACAAAAAATGGCAGTGACTTTCAAAAACAACGAGCTCGTATCTAACCAACGTGTCCCTTAGCACTTTTAAAAGATAACTGACGATGTTTCCAAATAAATTGTGTCGCTCTACGGTCTGGATCACGTCGCTACTACAAATGACTGCGTATCCTTATCAGGTAGCGGCGATGCCTGCGGTGAAATATTTTTATGGCGTTTAGAGACGGCTTCCGTGTCTTTCATGGTGTCCCGACGGATCCAGTTACATTTTCCTATAACGAGACATCTATAACGCATCTTATGATGAAAGCATTACGTCAACGGCTAGGTATCTTGATGTGCGTTCCGTAAATACGGTAATGTTTACACATGTCTGTTCCATAAATATTTATTCTAAGCCGTAAGTATGAAATATAAGCGTACATTAGGATAAACTTTCCAATCATAAATTCTGCTACGGTTTTTATTTTTAATTGAACCTTCCTATTAATAAGCCGTGCACCGGCATGCATACACGGCCGCGTTTCTTGTTTCGTTAGTCGATTGTAATCGCTTTCATATATTTTGTCTATAAAGTCAGTTTTTGAGCGAACATACCGGGCCATAATAAATCGACGTTCATTACGAAAATCGCCGTAAAATACCTGAGCGATTCGACATCGATGTGCGCGACGGACGAACGAACGAACGCCGCGCCGCGCCGCGCCCGCGCCCGTCGGGATGTGTGCGTGCGGACGCGCTAGGCTCGCACCGTGAACAGGTAGTGTTGTGTATAAACAAATAACAAAATCGACTTGTCTTACGGAGCGCCTCAAGGTCGGCCGTAGTCCGCCGAACCGCCCGCGCCCGTCTGTCCAGAGCCCGCTCTCTTATACTTTTTTCAAAAGCCCTTATTTAATGTGATGGCCGAGTATTTGGGCGCACAGTTTGTATAAGCAATCAATTTTATTCATTTAGACGGAACGAGTTCCCTTGTACAAATAAATGAGTAAATGTATAAAATATTGTACTGGACGGGAGAGCCTCTTCGGTGAGAGCGTTGTTATGGTTTGTGATGTTTTGCTTTTCTATCAGCGAAATAATACGTCAAAGCAGATATTTCGTGAACCGTGTTCTTATAATAGGCACGATTTATGTTCCGATTAACATGAATGTATGAAAATAGTAACTTTATACAATATCAGTATTGAAACGGCAACTAAGCACGCCGTGTGAAGTGAAATGTCGGCAGTTACGCCATCGCGCCAGCTGTTTATTCAAGTTCGGCCAAGATATTTACCGTAGCATAAACATAAGGAATGTCCACGCCTTCCGACGGACTACAATGCAACAATTATAAAAAGTGCGTGTAATCGATAGGGCATTGGATCAAACCGTGATGAATGGGGGCGGAAGTACCTACCGATGTTCCCGCGCTACGAGCCCGTAAACCACGACACGGCTGTGACTAATCGAAACGAGCGGTGTCACCGCGCGCTTTCACACTAATCTCTGCCGGTCAATTAATACTGAAGAATCTCTCAAATCTGTCAATGTTAAGTAGACTATTGCTTTTTAATTGTGTGTTTTCTTTTCTCTGTTCTCAGAAATAAACTACTTAATCAATTTACCAATTAATAGTACTTAATGAAATTCACAAATTATAAAAAGACCAGCATTCTATTTACAATAGCTGTAGATATAGGCAATATTTTTTATAGGTATTACTTATTTTTTAATATATATTTTTTTCTTGGTTGTCTAATTTGGTTGGTTGTATATCGTAAACGTAATGGTAAATAATATTGACCCATAAAGCATCAATGATCTAGACACGCGGTAGCATGTCAAGTCAAGTTCTAGCTAATAGTTAGCAGCACCGTGTGTAATTTACACGAACTATCTGTACTGAAGCTTTGAACCCCCTCATAACTCAAAAATACAATGGCTAAACGTTAACAAATACATTTAATCTTAAATAACTTGCAATGTTGTATTAAACCGTATTATTACAATTATTAATAATCTATGAAATACTTAACATTAAGGATTATGCTCGTTCGTTACACAAACTGTCACTGTGCAACAAAGTAAGTCCGCGAGCTGTCTGAAAGCGATATCTATGTCTTTTCTTGTATAAAACTGCACTTAGTTTTACATACAAACAGATATAGAGATCTCCTAAAGTATCTATGACTTCATACAGACGGCGGAACACATTGACGCAAATCTAAACTGCTGCGAACACAATAGAAGCTGCACTTGACAAGAGCGTGCCGTGTAACCTTTATAAGCGTGAAAATAAGGCTTAAAATAGAATGTCTTCGGTGTCCTTATGAGATGCAATAAGTACAGTAATGGGCAACAAAGAGATAGTGTTACATGAACACTGCAGTTCCCTACTGATAAAACGAGCGCCTTTTCCCATACGTTATGTGATGTAATAAAATTTTCTAGGAAGCGCTTTGAGTATCTGTGAACATAAGCCCCTTATCTTAGTGCGTGTTATGGATAAAGAACATGGAATAACATAAGATAAAAAGTCATTGCTTGATTATGTTATTAATGTTAAAACTAATGGAATTACACAGTTTATGATCAATGAATTGAAATTTTATGAAACTTAAACCGAACAGTTAAGACTTGGATTTCATTCAATCGCCGCTACCAAACATTCCACAAGCCTGTGTAATTGTACAAAAGTTGTAAAAACCACAGTATCAATATACAAAGCAATATATTCGCAAAAAGTCTGCAAAGACAACCGTATTTATTTTACCTTATCTACTTATTAAGTACCTATGTATATCGTCGCAGAAACTCAAAAATATTTTATATGTAGATCTTTTGTTTCCTACTTCTATGGCAGCGTTATCATTTAGCTCTATTCTACGATGACAATGATTCGCGTAACTGGATTGGAATACTGACAAAAATACAATGTTTTGTTTGGATGTTACCGCGGTCACACTTATGCACGTCAAAGTTTACTTACAGGTTATATGAATTTTTGAACGAATGTGAGAGTACGCGAAGGTTATGTGTCAAAAACTTCTCATAACTAATTGCGAACGACGTCCCACGCTTGTGGGTGCGAGCCCACGCGAGTTTTCGCGCGAATGTGAGTGACCGGCCTCAAGTTTTACAATCTCTCGTTTATACGCTTGTTACTTCCAGAATCGTAACAATGCTATTGGCCATTCGAGCTTCAAATATGTGGATAATAAAATGAGAAATCAGGAATTCACTCACCAGTCAAAAGTTTAATGTAGGTTTACCCACAAACTAAGGGTATTTACTGATACATTTTACGATCCATTCGGCAACTTAGGCCTCGACATCAAGGCTTATGCTTAATCCGTGAGGGTAAAAATAAAGCTAAACCTTTTATTGCCTTTTTACTATTTTTGGGAGGCTTCATCCAATTTTGGAAGAGCTATAGTTAATTCAGTTAGACGCAATTTGTTTATAATAGATTTAGACAGAAGTCAGGGCAAAGTTAGTTATTATGCCAATAATAAATTTATTTCAAAAAACTTCAAAAAACCGCTCTTTATGTTAGAAATTTCAAAAAATTTTTGCTTTACCTACATAGATAATCAATTTCTTTTTACATATCTTTGACAAAGGAAAATTTCACCGGGGTCACCAGTTTGGCAAAGGAAGATCTCCCGCCAGGCGAGATGACATGCCTGGGGGGCGACCAAGGCCCCAAGTGAATGCTCTTGGGGCGTTTTATACCTATATGCCGGCAATCGACAATTCTTCGGTAGCGTGATTAAGGCTTCGGTGACGTCACTGTGTGACGTGCGTGCGGTGTCGCTACATATCAATCTCGAAATTCACCTTATTTCAATTATAGTCTAAGTACGAAAAAGTAAATCATATCCAATTACAGCTTAAATCTTTCCAACAATGTATCCGCAAATTATCCATAGTTACTGTAATAACACGATGATAGAAACATAACAAGACCATGTTTTCCTCAAACACAATTAGTATCAGATTGACGGAAACCAAAAACAAATAACAGAGTCGCCACGTGTTATTACATCTCGTTAAAAAATTACTTAGCCCCAAGAATTCTTCATCGCGAGCCCATCCTGCCATTATACAAACAAAAAATCTTGTTACAAATAACAAGACAGTAGCAACCTAGCAACATATTAGAACGTCAGATACGTAAATCGATCCTCGGCACGCAATGCGTTTTGTACCACACGAGACTTCCGAGAAAGAGGAAGTTCCTAATCATTTGAATTTTAAAAAGAATAGGATATGATATTATAGCTTTTTTGATCCCACAACAACGATACGAACAAATGGGTCATTTTTATCAGGTTTCTTTGTGTGCTTGCTTTAGAAAATTTTAATAACTATTTATTTGTTGTTTTCAGTGATTAACTGAAGTAAACTTGATAAAATTAAATTAACGTTAACACACTCACAACTCTGCAATAGGATTCCAAGCATCGTGGGCGGCATTAGCAACACAAATAACGTATTACTAAAACCCAAGACCCGAGAACAAATATTAATCTATCACATAAATACCAACAACCAACATCTCCTGTTTTTTCCCTTTGCCGCCTTCCCAAAGTTTATCTGGAAGTAATCGCTATTGAGCGATAAGATCGCCTTTTGTGCACTGTTAATATTAATTGTAGCATAAGTAATCTTCTTGTAAAATAATATGGTGTACAATAAAGTGTAATAAATAAATAAATAGAATAAAAATATCTGCCCCGGTCGGAATTCGAACCCAGGACCTCACGCTTCATAGGTAGAGCCTTTACTAACTCGCCTGTCCGCAGCCTCGTGGATACAATGGCTATTACAAAAATAGTCAGTCGAACAGAACAAAAAGAAGAATCCACAGTAAGTATTTGCCTTTCACCAGAATTAGGTATCACTCATAATTCGTGAGAATAACCTCCTTTCGTAAAGCACGAGTCGTGCTGCAGCTCAAAAGTAAACGCAATCAAATCTTGAATAGAGTTAAGTAATAGTGATCATCAATCTAAATTCTGACATCGCTATTAATATCAAGTTTGCTTTATTGTAATCATGTTCTTCAAGTAGATGACGAAATTGTAATATTACTAGGACAACCTACTGAATTAGTAATACAAATTTTCTATTCTTATTTCATGATTTAAAATATTATTATATTTTTATCGTTATTTATTACAACTTAAATGCCAAAAAAATGTAATTTGTGAAATCTGAAACCTAGATTCTTTAAAATTGTAAACTTTGTACGCATTGTCGATCATTCAAAATCAAAGTAGATGCAAGACGTAACTTATGTCACAGCAGAAAAGGAGCATGTAAATTGACCTTACGTCATATGAGAAAAAACTGTGCGGTCTGGAAACATTGAACGAACTTAAAACTCACTTGCTGAAGTTTTCATTCATAAATGTTTCAATTGCATCAAGTTGCAATGTTTTAGTTTGGTACTTAAAATATTATGTCAAAATATTCCAAAAATACAGAATTGAAGCTTTTATAAATTAGCAGGTATAATATTGAATAACTAATTATGTTAGCCTCGCTCTAGAAAAACAGCAGCTAAAACCACACCTAGCAACAGACTTAAACGCCGCTGATAAACTCCACACATCACAAAATGGCCAAAAGGCGTTGACATAAAAAATAGAAGCTACAAATCATTACGAAAAATAATACCGTTGGGAGGTCCGACGTAAATAAAAACCGCGACCTGAGAGGAAACTGACGTGGGAAGACAAAGTAACCGCTCAAAACGTATGACACTCATCAGAGCATCAATGAAATCGATACACCCGTACTATTGACACATAAATCTCGCGCGAGAAAAAGTTCTCGGCAAAAAGCGAACGTCAATTACAGCGCGGGTCGGGTATCGCTGACTCAATCGCTATCGAACAAGGGACATGGTAAGCTTATGAGAACACAATTACAATCCATTATATTCCCGAGAGACCTTTTACGGGGTTGTGCTAACAAACTAACCGAGGTACGGGACAGAAACGCCGCAGACGAAGGAGTGTGTCGTTGAGCAGTATAACGTCCGCAATACCTTATTGTTTGTCACTCACGGGGGCTTCACAGCGACAAATGGCCTATACTATCCCGGGGCAGAACGTAACACAATGACGGGAATGAAATTAAAATTGTTCGAGACCATTTTAGTTATTATGTAACAAGCTCGTATCTCTTGCTTCTGTTTTATGAGCCACTGTGGCGTGCCATCCCATAGAATTCCTTTTCAATAGTCGGTACTTATTTGTATGAACCTGCAGGTCGTCCGCGGATTGTTCAGTAAACGCAATCAATTCAGGCGGTGCAATAAATTATTCCTTATTTAACAGGTCCGTGTAGTTGGTATTCTAGAAACGGTAATCAATAACACTTTCCTATTTCTGTACTACTTACATTGTTTAATTGTAGAGATATAGTCATATGAGTTTATACGAAAACTAAATTTCATTACAATTAATATGACAACGTAATGACAAACATGTTTAGGATTTTTTTCTTTCTTTCGTCTTTCTTTGACGGCCAAGTTTGAAACTTGGCCGTCAAAGCATCACGGAGATGTCTTTGACTACTGATATCCACCACCATCGTCAAGTGGCTCAACTGAAAGAATAGGCTTTAATTACAATAATAAGTAATAATGATTCCCTACACACTGATAGTTCTACATAAGGATATCCTGTGTCGTGGGTGCTTTATACAACACACACGAAGAGGATAATAACTATACTAAGAACAGAAAAAATTCATAATTTAAATATCCGCAAATTTTCAAAAAATTGGAATCAAGGGCTCTCTTTTGAGTGAGTGATTCTCTAATGCGTGGCCGTTAATTTGATTTTATTGTGACTAATTAGTAGTCCAATGTGAATCACCATCTACCTTAAACCTCTACAGCAATCTACAATTGCGTTGTTAATTTATGCGCCATAAACACAGTAGGCAGTCAACACGTTCTAAAGTGAAAAAATCTTAATTAATAAACATCATATTTTGATACATTAACAAGACAAATTAGTTGAAACCAATAATTAAATAAACATTCGGTTTCAAGTGTCAAAGCCCATTAGCGGCATAAACTAAATTCATATGTTAATAAGCTGCCCAAGCTCTCTCGAGCTTAATTTATCGCTATCTAGCTTAAAAATACAAGACCGAGTGTTATGTAGCAGGTATCTAAATAACCAGTATATTAGTACCGTTTATAACACATTGTATTGGAATAGAATCCAAAGTATGCAGCATTTTAATTAACTTTGTAGTAAAATGCACACCCAAAGAACTTAAAACTTATGACTAAAATGCACTTAGATATTGTTTTTCAAGTTAAGTACGAGCTCTACTTAGAGAATAAGTAATAAGTAGAAATATTAGAACCATCTAAAGATGCCTAGGCACCTGATAGTAAACAAAACCTTAATATTCAATTGATTAAGAATGAATTGATAGAAAAGAAAAGAAAATGTTTAATACATTTATGCTGTGTAGTGCGTCTCGAACGCAATTTATCGATAACAGTTTTGGAACACATTTGACTGGTCTCTTTGTGCTCACAAAAACTAGTGAGTCTAGTGAACCGTAAATGTAAAAGTGTATCGAATTCCAGAACAACATCGGCAGCTAAATAACAATCGCGGCTTCGCCCACGTTCGCTTCGTAGTTTTTCTGTATACGAATGTCTTTACACTTAAAAAAGACGCAAAATGTACATAGATTTCATATATGTACATAGTACTAGTGTTACTATACTTGAAAAAGACCCGTGCTCGTAGCATAGTAAAATGTGTCGAATCCGCAATGACTTAAGTTTAAAATCATAAATTTGAAAAAAACTCAAAATTTTATTTTATCAATGTAAAAAACACGGAAAATCTTCGAAAATAGACGTTAGCATGCGATATGAATGAAATCTATAGAAATTTTGAGTAAAGTAGACTGGAAAAGACCCAGAGGCCGATAGCATACCCGATGATCTGACACTGTAAAAAAGTTTGGGAATCCCGCTTACCGATGCTTAAGCCCGTTTTACACCGCGAGCGGAGCGGACCCATTAAGGAATCCGTTCAACTCGCAACAGTAAACTGCAT
>DWJQ01001570.1:0-10843 GCA_018248915.1 Hesperia meskei straton | reverse complement strand
GTGATGTTCGCTAAGGATTTCTAACTGATCGGCTGTGACATTTGTTATCATGTCTTTATGACTTGATCTAAAAAGTAGATGGGTGATCATCAACTATAGACAACATTATCCTGAAGCAAATTTTTTTGGAACGAAGTTCCGTATCGCACAGTACGAATTAAGGTTAGAAGAAAAATTCAGAGGTCTATCGGAGATATGTGGGATACGTAATATTATCATCAATAATTCAATGTGATATCAGAGCCAAATCATGTAAATTGAATTGACTCGCACACCAGGAGGAATTCATCTTTTAGGTTTTAAGAATAGGTACAACCCGCAGAGTCTTTCTCTCAGACATTTTAATACCCGTTCCAGACAAACCAGATTTAAATAAAACTACATTTGAGCAGATGAAAAAACATTAGCTACTCACCAGTATCGATCACATTTCCGGAGTTGTCTGAACTGTATAGCGATGATGCAGGCGAAGGTCGGTCCGACCAGCCCGCCCTGCAGCGGCCGCTCGCTCATGCCGCCCGGGAACAGGTCGATGTCGTCTACCGTCGCGTAGATCCGCTTTAGCCTGGGATTGTTGAATTTTTTTTAATTTGGAACAAGTTGCATTGGTATCAATTTTAGGAGGTATTCGGGACATGGTAATTGTAAAGATCGTTGAAGTTCGTAATATCTTAGGATCATAATTTAATATTTTGAGAGGGAGCTTCTTAGGTAAATACTTAGTACTTAGGTAAATATATAAATAGAGTTATTCACTGGATTTCGTAGACTGTACTTTGTAATGTCTTATTTTTAAATTATTAATGAATCCAATTTGTTTCTTCTTCATGAAATTTAAATTTGCTTACAGTTCTCGCAGTACTCCGCAGTAGCTATTTCCTAACATTAATTTCTGTTTAAATGTCAATATGAATGAATGGATTAATCTTATAATCTGTGAATGGCCTTATAATCCATAACATACCTGGCAATAACTTCATCTGGAATTTCCCGAGCAAGATCCTCGAATGTGGTAGCTCTCTTCAGGTTACAAAGCGCTCTGTAGTTGTTGTAACTGGGTATGCCATGGTCTCTTGCTCTTTGAATGTTCAACGCAATTAAATCGACACCAGAGAACGGAATGCGTCTGTCCTCGAACAAGTGGTTGGTGACTTCGCCTGTGATGAATTGGTCCAGGGTTTCCATGGGAGTTGAAGCGATACCTCGCATTAACTCGTCTACCATTGGTGGATGCTGGAACATAAATCATTGGTAGATGTGTTTCGTAAATCTTAGATAAATAAATAAGCTTACAACTTTTTGCATATAAAAGCTCATTCAATGTAGCCCGGGCCTGTACACTAAAATGATGGCGATTAGGAAAACTGTTGTTTGCTTATTGATATAAAGTTACTCACGGGTCAAAAGTAATTATATCTAAGGAGATTGATAAGGATCAAGATAATTTGTTGTTCAGAACAGTAACAGGCCTGACAAGATCAGTCAGCTCTTAAAATAAGAGGGTGGAGGAGAAGCCCCTGATTCAGGAGGGAGGTTCCTCCCAGACTTGAGGCTGATTATTAAAGACTACAACAAACAGGTATTTAGACCTCGGATAGTATCTGTCTATACCTGGGTAAGCCCATAGCAAAAACTAAAGCTATAAAATCAAAAACCATCGACACTCACATCCATAAACATGTCAGGTTTGAAGAACCCATCCCGCATTAGGATCGGCGGCTCGATCGGCTGGAAGGTGCGGCCGCAGCAGCGACTGGCCGAACCTGAACGCCGCTGCAGCGAACTCGGTCACTATGGCCGGTTTGCAGATCGGCGAGTACTCGTTGAGACTTAAGTAGCTGCCTCATCATTGGTCTATGGGAGGCAGTAGCACTCTACCTGGCTAAGCCCATGATAAAGCCTAAAGTTACAAAACCATCGATACTCACATCCATAAACATATCAGGTTTAAAGAACCCGTCTCTTAGCAGTATCGGCGGCTCGACCGGCTGGAAGGTGGGCGACAGGCGCGGCAGGTGCGGCCGCAGCAGCGAGTGGCCGAACCTGAACGCCGCCGCCGCGAACTCTGTCACTATGGCTGGGTTGCAGGTCGGCGAGTACTCGTTGTAGTAGCCTGGGGGTCGGGATATGGTGGTAAAGTTGCATTGATATAATATAAAAATATACATAGGTAACAGGAAAACCAAGGTATATAAGTAATTAATTTTAAGAGTAAATCAACACGTATGTATGTGTAGGTACAGCAGGACATACAAAAATTGATTGGGCCTCTTCACCTCAAATGTTTTATTAAATTTTTGGAACGACAAACCTGAAAATTCGAGCTTGCTTGAATCTCTTGCCGCGCACAACTTTGATGCATATCCCACAACTACTTATCATCAGGGTAAGGTGAACTACCATCATAGAGTAGGTACTCTCTCGTTAACACCCCCTTACGTTAGCGTACAGTAAATTCGTTGCGATGGTGATAAATGGCAAAGTTTACTTACCCTGAGGATTCTTTGTTGTCATTACCGAATAATGTTAGTTCTGGGCCGAAATACGAGTTAACCTACTGATAAATCCAAATATACCTGACGGCAGCAATTTCAACCCGTAAAGGTTAACTGCGTTCCAAGACAGCAGTCGGGGGAGGAACTCGTTGTATATAACATGGGTCAGCTCAGCGATCACGATGCGGCGAGCATTCTCGAACAATAGTTCAGCGTCCCAATGCGGGTTGACGCCGCGCAGCCCTTCCACTACACGGTTGTGTTCGCGGAGGAACATCGTGTGGATTGCGGTCAGGCCAGGCTGCTCGGAGGCTCTGCCGTCGCCTGCGGATGGGTTTGTCCGAAATTAGGGGTGACTATCGAATTATTTTGTAGCTTTTTTAGCATTAGCTACAGCATTGTTACATTTGTTTAAACATCAAGATAAGATAACAATAAGATAAGATAGAATATTGTGGAGCATCATATAGGCTACTTTGCATCCCGGAATTTCGTCGGGATAGGGAATTATTTTTGTATTAAAAAGGTGCTTGCCATGTGGTTCCATAATTATAATAAGTGAGATCTGACGATTCATTTGTTCCTTACATGTAATAACATCCAACTCACCAGCAATAAAACAGTAACCGCTCGCAGCCTTGCACTCAGGATGGCTGTCAGACCGCGGCAACAGATCCTTCCCGTTGAGCGAGCGTGTGGTCGCGTTGAGCCGCCCGTTAAACCCGCGCAGCTTGCGCACAATGCACGGGTTCTCGCCGTAGATCACCGAGCCGTCGATGAACGCCGTGTTTTGGTTTACTTGCTCTCTCGGTCCTGGGATGAAGAGTTTGGGTTAATATTATATAAACAATTTACAAAAATATGTAATGTTATCTATAGTCCTACAATCTTCTTTTGGCGCGTGGCTTACGTGAGGGTGACAGAGACAGCACCTAACAGGGAAGGCAAACTGTAAGGCGCTGTCTCTGTCACCCTCACGTCAGTCACGCGCCAAAAGATCCTTGTACGACTATATTAAAGGCATATCAGTTATTGAATATAATTACAACTGTAACTGATAAAAACACCCCCATAACACGATTGCCGCAGATTATAAATAAATGTCATAATGTAATAGCAATTCCTTGAAAATCCACAACCAGAGAACAAACATTTAGGTATGTGCATCAAAAATTACTGTTCTTGCGACAAATCGAAGACCCTTCCCTCATCACTCAGGGTCAGGTCACCATCGGGGTCACCAATAAATTACATTGATATAATAATAAAGTATGCGATAAGTTCTTACCAAGTTGTTGTTGTCCAGGCAAACTCCTCATGAAGGGGAAGCACAGACGTTCCCCGGAGGTGATGTTGACCTCAGGATAGTAGTGGTCCCCGCGGGGCACGGGGAACGGGTTGCATTCAGGATGCACTGTGCGCGGTGAGTCACAGGAGCGACAGTCCGGGATTGATTCGTGGAAACCTGGGCGAGGGTTAAGTATACATATTATTGTTTGCTTCATTAATTAAGATATTTAATTAGATATTCAGTGATTGCCACTGTAATGAAGTCGTTACTAAAAATACGATAATTACTTTAATTAATTTTAGTGACCAAGAGTATCAACGGTTAATGCATTTCGTTGCTAACAACGACTTTAGTAGTCCTTTATTTTTTTACGATTATGAAATTAAGTAAGTATTTCATGTAGGAGAAGGCGGATTTTGTATTTGGATTTTCTTGTTTGTCTTACTTAAACCCAGCCTTTTAAACCAACCTTTACGCATAGTCTTACTTAAACCCAACCTTTACACATAGTCTTACTTAAACCAACTTAAAACCAACCTTCACACACATAAATAGTCTTACTTTACCCTAACCTTTACCAACCTTTATGTATAGGCGTCATGGTGAGCTCGTGGTCCACCAGCTGCACGCACTGCGTCATCATGAGCGTGTACCGCGTGTGCAGGTTGGAGATGTCCGGGTGGATGACGGTAGAGATGATCCGCGGGGAGGGTAGCGGTGTGCCCGTCACTGAGTTGATGCGGGGGCGGCTTACACCTGGATGGTTTGGTTAAATACTTAACGTTATTATATACGGTAGAACAATATCTATATACGCTTTTTAAACAAAAGATTGTCTTGTAGTAAAGAGAATTCAAAACTTTTTGCCTTCAACCCATTAATGAATAGAAAATGGGTGTCTCCTCATCACTAAAAAGATGCTTCCATGCGAATTGGCAGAAAAAATCTTCTTTTATTCGTAAAATTATAAATAAATAATTAAAAATATTAAGCTAACATTCTCACACCCCTGCACTAAGATTACCTTATTGCATCTCCCGAGACAAACCAAAGAACATACCTACACCCACGGCTCGAAACAAATAATTACATAAATAACTGCCACGGTCCTCAATAGAACTGTCCTCAATAGCACCTCGCTTCATAAAGAGGGTCACTCACTATCTTTTAAACAAAGGGGTTTTTTCGAGTAAGTAAATCAACATAATTGTCGCAACTCATAACTCTTCCACCGATAACCTCGAATCTCTTACAACATGAGATAGATTCACTAAGACACCGTAGCTGTAACATACCATCCTCATACACCTCGCTTCATAAAGAGGGTCACTCACTACCCTTTAAACAAAGGGGTTTTTTCGAGTAAGTAAATCAACACAATTGTCGCAACCCATAACTCTTCCACCGATAACCTCGAATCTCTTACAACATGAGATAGACACCGTAGCTGTAACATACCATCCTCATACACGGGCGGCAGCAATCTCGCGAACGTCGTCAAACTCTTCCCCAAGTTAGGGTTTCTCAGGTTATTGCAGTATCCAGTATACGTTCGGTATGGACTGTCAGGGTTGCAGGGTCCCTGGTCGTCGCACTGCGGTTCGATGATCGGGCCAGATTGGTCCTGGCCTATGAACCCGCTGATGTCCACGGATTGTAGGGAGTCCACGAAGTCGTTGGCAGTGCCGAAGCCCAGGGAGTCGTCGAATATTTGACGCTTGCGGCGACGGCTGTGGAGATGTTCATGGTGGTTTTAGATATATTGTAGATGCAGTTTGGTGAAGGAGAAGGTCTGATGGTTCGTAAATTAGTAATGTTGAATTTAACAGGTATGGGCAAAATGTAATCATGACTATAAATTATATTTATACCTATATAGAGACCAAAAAATATATCCATGGCCTTTGGGTGATAAGACTGATAAGGTAGTAAGAGGGGCCCTTGCGGGAACCCGTCCGTGCCTCTAGATGTAAGTAATCGCAAGCCGTAATTTTTTTACAAATTGCAAAAGGATATTTTTTGGAAGTCGCCGATTTATAGACATTGTTGCCCACTAAGTGACAGCAACCAACTTCAGTGTCACATTTGATAATATTCTGGATACTGACTTAAAAATCCTACTAATATTATAAATGCGAAAGTTTGTAAGGATGTATGTGAGTGTGTGTGTGTGTGTTTGTTGCTCTTTCACGCAAAAACTACTGAACGGATTTTCATGAAACTTTGCTTATTATAGCTTAGACATCGGAATAACATAATTTGTTAAAATTTAAAGAGATTTTTGAAGGGACTGGTTCCACAACGCGAAGCGAGGGCGGGTTTACTAGTTATGATTTAAGAACATGTCTTACCCATTATTGACTGAGTTGACCAATTCGTTGGTGGCAAATTCAAGGAACAGAGACGTGTTGGCGAGCTTCAGCGCATACTTGTTCGCTTTGGAGAAGGAAGCAGCGGTACCAACTGGGGATTTGGGATCAGCTCCTCCACCTGGAATGGGCAATAGTAAAAAAATTAAGATAGTTGTTTTATACAAATAAATTAGATAAAATAGAGGTAAAAACTTATTCTATTATAGGCATATCTGTCATTATTATCAATTTAAATATGCGCATAAAATCGTATTAATCTTGATAGATGCACCTTCCGGCTTCCCACGCTACTTGAAGGTGCGGCCAAATTTAAGTTTGTAATAAATGAACATGAACGAACCAATTTTATCCAGATACAACTTTTTATTACCAATAAACAACGGCCAACCATGCAAGTGCCACAACTTCTCATACCCTCTAGGATGTGACCTACCCGCTTGGATACAAGAACCCAGCCTACAGAGGTAGATAATACCGTACATTTTTCAACAATACCCCCTCGGATACCACTATCAATGGATACCGCGCATACTTATATAGGCCTTAAAAAACTAAACCTAACCACCTCCCAAAATCGTATAAACTCACGCGATTCCCATAGCATGTACTCGAGCCGCTTCCTATCCGCCATCTCCTGTTTGGCCTTCTCGAGGGCAGTAGCCAGCATGTCCTCTGACAGGCGCTCTGCCGCCTTCGCGCCGCTCTCATCGCGCCACGCCGGCAGCTCCAGACGGGAGTGCTGGGAGCAGTGCTGGCCGGCGTTCCTGGGTAGGAATTAACAAGTTTAGGTTAGGTTATAATTATATTGTTAGGTGATGCTGTTGAATTAGTTACACACACTCATACTAACACTGATTTACGAGAGCAGAGCTGAGCTCCATGGGAGATCAAATAAAAACATCATCTTCTTTCTGCCGCCAAACAAATGAACGCCACTCTCGGGCATTAGTCACATCAATGCGTGGCCGCAGAAAATAGCGTTATTTTTGGCTCTTCGGCATCATATTAATGGAAAACATTCGACGGGCGATAAAAGAAACCAGACGGATTAAAATCAATGTGTTCTGTATAGGCAAGGTTGAGGGTTAAATACACAGCACGGTACAGTGGTTAGGGAGTTCCAACAGTAGGAACGTGGCGCCTTGATCACATTTGCTAATCAGCAAGGAAAGAAAAGGGCAATTTGTACCTACGCAGGTTTTCCAAAGTATTATCTTACTTACAAGTAAGGATCCTCCTTGACGAACGCTTTGGGCTGGATGTTGATGATGGAGTCATCGGCGGCGCAGAGCAACCCCGACAGCGTGACCTTGCGGATGGCGGCCAGCTGCTCCGGGGACAGCGAGGACGGGGGAATGTCGTTTTCATACCAGAACCTGTGGAAATGTAGATAAATGATTGATTTTTTTACGTTAATAGCATACTAACAGCGGTATTCACAAACAGCACTATAAAGTCTCACAGTGCTTACGAACGCATAGGGTCATTTGGTTTGACAATGACAGACGAGGCCCTTGATGGTAAGTGATCACCGTTGCCCGTGGACGTCAGAAGGAAATATAGACAAATAGTAATTTTCCTATGTTGGCAGCAGACAAACTGGCAGACGAGCTACGTGATAATAAGTGATCACAGTTGCGAGTGGAATCGGTTAAATCAAATTGTTCACCGATGCGTTGCCAACCAAGAGAGGAAGGGAAATAAAGTAACGAAATTAGTTCTCAAGCTTCCTCGCAATGCGATAATTGGTTTGACGGCTGGCTCATGCAAGAGATAGAGAAAGTGGAAGCTAGCCAGTCGGGTTCGAAGTCCTTCACAATCAGTAATCATATATATCAAATTGCTTATTGGCATTTCAAAAGGCCAAACGGCTTCAAGTTGAGTGAATACATTGTTAAAGCAAAAATGCGCAAAGTCAAAGTGCTTCATTACTCAAGAATAACATGTCAAATGTATTAAATCAAAATCAAGCAATATCCATTACCTACCTGTCACTTTTCTTCAAATTTCCGAACTGTGAAGCCAAAATACAGGCCAGAGTAGATCCTACTACAGCTCCAGTTGCAGGCTTCTCCATACTTGCAGCAATCATCAGCTCAATGTCTTCCGAGTTTCTGTTGAAAAAGGATTAAGGTTTCTGTTGTTAAAGGGTTTTTAAGTTTTATTTCATTTAATGTCCTGTGTTGTTTAATTACATACATTATTCGGTCGCATGTTGTAGGTATAGCCTAAATTAATCTAACCTACACAAAAAATGCAGGCTGTTTCCTTGTGGAAAAAGAGTAGAACTACGAGGAAACAATTAAAATTTATTAGGTAAATAATAAATAGGTAGTTAAAAAACCTGCCTTGTGACGAGTTCAAACTTTAAACATTACGGCAAACGCTGAAGTGTTGTATGTATAAATGTGTGTGGATCCCATTTCTTTCATTAAAAATACTTTTTTGTGTTTTTTGTTTAAAATTTGGATAAGACGGTATTTTATGTTCAAACTCAGGTGAAATATACCAAAGTATTATAAAGTCGTGGGCCAACTAGAAATTATTAATTCACATTATAATTTTTAATACACCTAATGCTCTATAATTTAATTAATAACTTCGGGTCTATTACAGTGTTTACATAATTGTTTTATTTTTTTAAGTAACCGACTTACTTATACATATCAGCCATCATCTCCTGATGCATCCGATCAAATCCCAGCTTTTCGAAATCCCCATAAGACTTCACGTTAACCATGGGCTCGCACATACGCAGTACTCGCAGGTAGGAGGCCACGCCGTGGTCCCGGGACCGCTGCAGGTCCCATTGCGCCGCCGGCGGGAACCGGGATACACTGCGCGCACTCGTCTTCGCTAAGTGCTCCAGGGTTATTGTGGTGTTTATCTGGTAGTTTAAATGTTTTTTAAGTTCACAACATAAAAGTAATAAGTTAGCAACAGTAAGAAAATATAGAATAATGTTTGTTACATTGGATTGTAAAAGGTTTAGATAGAGCTTTTTGAAGGTGGCCATTGACGATGCATCCGTTTGGAGTGCTTCCGAAAGAAGGACACCCATATGGAAGTACCTCCAAAGGAAATCTTTTTTGGAAGCCGTTGACGATACGTCCATTTGGATTGCTTCTAAATGTATGGAGGCACGACCAAATGGAAATGGACGCGTCGTCAATGGCTACCTCTATGGTGCTATTGAGGTAAATAAGATTTTTTGAGGTTATTTTGAACAAAAGTAATATTCAAATTTTATGTATTATCTCAACGATTATTAGTATTTACGAGTATTATTTCGCCTTCTCCGTAGACGGGATTGCAAGGCGTGCGCTGCACGCCTGCAGCAAATAGAATACAGCTAGCGACTCTATGTAGAGGTTGCGTTTAATCTTTCCTTTTTTATATTATTGTTCCATTCAGGATATTTCAGTTATCTGCTAGTTACTCAAAAGCAAAGTAGGAAGCCTTACCAGTTTATCACTCATCATGGCGTCAAAGATAGGCGCTACAGCGACCAGCTCCGAATACGCGCCCGCGCGGTTCGCGCTCGAGTAGCCGCGCCAGAAACCAAGGGACGTCAGCTTCAGCTCTGCTTTCGCCATGCCAACCTTAATACATAAAAATGGAATATAAATAATTAACATTCTGTAGGTATTTAAGATGCTAAGTAATTTAAATATGGTTAAAAAATTGTACGAGTAAGTAGGTATAAAGTAATTACCTAATTACTATGATAAATGAGCAAACAAAATAGTTATATAAATATAAACATAAAAATTATACGTATGTGTAGGTATAATAAATAAATAAATATATGTGTATCCTATTTATTATTCTGGTCATTTATTATTTATCTAACTTAAGTAAATTAATGCAAAAAGAAGCGATTAAAATTAATAGTCTAACTGTATGTCTAATTTCACTAGACATACAGTTAAACAGATAATTTTAGGATTTTTAGCAATAAGTATCAACACTCACCTCTCCCAACAACACCGGCAGAAACTCATTGTAAGTGATATGCTGGATGATCGCAGCCATTGCCCGTCTGGCCTCCAGGAACAGTACATTGTCTTCCCAGAAGGGGTTCATCGAGTACAGGTCGCCAGCGATCCGATTGTGTTCTGATACCAAGGCCTTGTAGAGTGGAGCGGTGGGAGACCCGTCGTTGCACCTGGAGATTTGGTGAACCGAGTCATGATTAAGTTAAGTAGGTACCTCTGCGTTATGTTGTACAGTCTATTTAGAACAGAAAATTTCGGTTGTTATTTAGTTTAGACTCTAAAATACCTAATTAGGTACTTTAAATACGCTTATAGACTACTCCTTAGCTGTTGCCAGCGACTTAGCCCGTGTAGACGCCCTTTTTGACTGATTTTCAATCAAACTTTCATCCCTTAGAACATCTTCTTAGAGGTGGAATATAATAAAATCCTTTGTTATAAACTGATAACTATCACCCTGGCAAATTTCATCTTCAAACGTTAAGCGGTTTGCGATATTTTGTGATGATGAGTGACCTTCCTTTTTTATTACCTATAGGTACTAGAGAACCGCCCGCGCTTCGCTTCGGGACCCGTAGGTAACAGCCGCGTAGGTCCCACTCCCGTAGGGATCTCTGCTAAAATGTAGCCTGTAACATTTGCCTATGACTTACCTAATTACATGTAGTATTTGATAGCGTGATTCAA
>DWJQ01001569.1:0-10844 GCA_018248915.1 Hesperia meskei straton | reverse complement strand
CATATTTAAAAATCAATTTGTAATCTAAGGTTCCTTTTAAATATCTGAGTATGCGCTTCAATGCCTTCCAAAGGCGTTCAGTTGCACATGCTTGGAACCTAGCTAAATAATTCAAGGCAAAGCAAATATCCGGACGTGTTCCAAGCATGGCATACATTAGGCTTCCAATTAATTTTCTACAATTACTTATTAAATTTTCATCTTCTGATTTGTCCGAGTTCAACTGTATTCCTAGTTCAATTGGAGTTTCCTGGAGCAGTTGCTCTACTACTTCTGTTGGTAAAAGATTGTCTATGTTGTTTTCCCTTTATACAGTGAACACATTGTTTTATCAACCCTTCATATTTGACATTAAATTTATTTAACACACATTTTATCTGATTATGGTTTTGATGAGCCAGAATGCCATGCCACTCGTTTACATCTCTTACTGCAGTTAATGCGACTTCTTTACTCATCATGAAGTTCATAATAAATAAATTGTTAATACGGGTTGAGGTGCATGTTATCTGGCCATCCTTCATGAACTTATATTCTTTACTATTTGAGACCATCTTATAATCCTTATCAATAGCACATATAACAGAAAATAAATTTACTTTAAGCTCGGGTACATGCAATACATTTAACAATACTGATGGTACATATTCATACCCATTGAATGCCCCCAAATGTACAGAACCTATACCAACCACTTTTAATTTATTACCATCTCCTATAGTAACACATTTATTTTCAACCTCTTTATAATCTGTAAAGCAATCTCTCGAATAACACATGTGCTCGCTGGCACCTGTATCTAATATCCATTTACTGGTACATTCACCCTGCATTACATAGGCATTAGGAGGCTTATGATGTTGTCTAGCTCTACAGTCTTTAAACATATGACCTACCTTACCACAATAACCACATTTTCTATTACACATTATCTACAGTCTTTCTTGTAGTGTCCCATTTTGCCGCACTCAAAACACTTCACATTTACACTCTCACTTTTGGTAGTATCACTTTGGTTAGTATATTTTCTGTTACCGCTTCTAAACTGATTATGCTTCGACACCAATGCTGCAGATGTACTCTCCGCCTCACTGACTTTATTTCGCTCCTCTTCCACTAACAATCGAATTGTCAGGTTGCTCAATGTCTGTTCTTCAGTATTAACAGATTCCCATGCCGATATAAAATGCTTATAGCATTCTGGCAGACTCATCAATATTTTTGTGACGACCATTTTCTCTGATATTTCTTCATTTAAAGATTTTAACTGACTTACAATTTCTTCAACATTAGATAGAAACTTTGTCATTGGCGCTTCATATCTCAAATTGTAAAATTTTTTTTGAGTAAGGTGTACTCCAACTTTCGACTTTGAATCATATAGGTTATTTAACTTTTCCCACATTTCGTAGCTGCTGTTACATGTCGATAAGTACATTAACACGCTTTCTTCCACTCGAAGTACTATTATTTCTTGCGCTTTTCTATCCAAGTCATCCCATACTTCTAAAGCCTTTTTGTCTTCAGTAGCGGGCCGCTTATTTGTTACAACATCGTAGAGTTTTCGTGCCTTCAACACGACGCTAATTTGCAACCGCCATGCCGGCCAATTGCTTTCCCCCAACACTACGAATTTACTGCTTACTTCCATGTTTTAGACTTTTCCTCTTGTCCTTTCTTCTGTGTCTGGGCCCATAACCTGTTAGGATTATGTGGAAGAGCCAGGACAAGCCAGGAACAGTAAAAACAGTTTTCTTCAATAACTCTTTGCTTTATTGCGCAACCATTTTTCACACAGCAGACATAGCAGTGACCACAGAGTATAGAGCACAGTATAGGACACAGACAAAACACAAGGTAATGTAGATTGTTTACATTGCACCATATCACATTTAAACACATAACAAATACGTCTCAAATTCGTATACGCCATACGAATTTGAGACGTATTTCGCAAAGGTTATGAAGTTAATTCCATTGCGTAATATAATTAAGTTCCACAGTGCCACAATCTTATCTGACCCGGTAGGGGCGGCGCTACTGTCTTTGTATTTGTCTGACAACAGATACATTTGCATTAGTTCCAATTTTGGCCACCGGTTCAGATAAGTTTGTGGCGCTGTAATTTAGTTTATATGGTGGGCTGGACACGTGCTAGAAAATGTCGGTGATTCGTCTCACACTGATTGATTGGTAACGAAACTTTAATTACTATGTGGTTGTAATTTTTAACGGTTCGCTAATTACTTTAAATACCAATTATAGAAACTGAGTCGTTACTCGCTAGGTCGTTATTCTTAGGCGCTTTGCCCACGGAGCAAGTATTGCAGAAACTGGCAACTGGCAACTAGCTGTTTACATACATTTCTATTGGACACACACACAGCAACTCGAGTTTCGAGTTCCGGCAATCGTCAATCTCCCTCCCTCTTCCGGTACCCAGAAATGCGTAGATTGAGCAACTCGCATAGAAGATGCTCACAAATTGCTATAAAATTGCGGCAAACGACGTTGTAGCAACTGTCTACTTTTTACAGGAAACTTTTAAAAAGTTGATAGTTGCCTCAAGTTAAGTTGCTCCGTAGGCAAAGCGCCTTATAATCTAAATTTTAATTGATCGATGTCGATGCCTGATATTATTAGAAAAAACCTGTTGATGAGGGTGTTTATTAAGGCGATACATGCAAAAAATGAGTTTTATAATTTTTATCTGACAAACAGATAAGTCTGTGTACTTGAGAGTTTTCCATGTTTTCTAAGGTGTGAACCTAAACTTCTCTAATCCTCACTTGGCCACCGTGGTGGTGATGGTTTCCCTTACACTATTGGACGTCCAGGTCCACTCTTTAGTCGTAGCGTGATGTTGTATAGCCCAAAACCTACCTTGATAAATGGACTATCCACCGCAAAAACAAATTTTCAATTCGCACCAGTAATTCCTGAGATAAGACCGTTCAAACAAACTTTTGATCTTATAATATTACTATCTAATAGATTTAGTTTCATTCTAAACTGTAATATTAATTACTTAATTGTATGGTTTCCTGTAATAAAAGTAAATAACCTTACCTTATTCTAAGATAAGAATATCTAGCAAACAATATACTGTAAGAATTACCATTCATTGCATAAAGTGCTGGTCTCCCATTGTTCTGAGAAACACTTGGTACGACCTCGTAAAGATAAAGTTATGGTTTACCAAGGAGCTTCAGGAGTGGTTGTACAGTAAACGCGATGTTACGGATGGTAGCACCGCACTTACCATTCTACCGTAAATAAGCAATGAGGATTCACAGTGAATCCGTGGAGTCGTTGTTTATTAGGCAAGATGATTATTAGGTATGGTTTGGATAACCGTGGAGTCGTTGTTTATTGGTCAGCTTATTCTGACTGGAAAGAGATGTGCAGTTGTTTATTAGTCAAGAATTTTGGACTACCCAAGCCGTGGATTCGTTGCTTATTAGTAAAGTTAGACTGAACAGTGCTATGGGGTTGGTGTTTTATTATTCAAGAAATTATAATGAATCTGTGGATTCCGGAATTCATCTATTGACTGAAGACGTTTATCAATTCTGATATTATAAATGCGAAAGTAAATCTGTATGTCTGTTGGCTTTTCACGCATAAACCGCTGACTATGTTCACTTTTAAATAGAAAACTATTGGTAGGTACGTACATAATTCAAATGTGAGCTTCTAAGCACTAGGCTAGTATCAAAAGTCACAAACTCTCGCAACCAGCAATGATAATGAGAGGTAAAAATGAATGTTAGTATTTTTAAAGAAGCAAGTGAAGTGACCGTATGATTGCTTTCATGGGAACGCGAAACATAAGTTCGATATTATATTATCATTACGTCTTATAAATCACAACACTGTGTAATTTCGCCGCACCGAAGCCACGATATTATTTTATTGAGAGATGATTCTAAAGGTTCTTGTTTCAATGCCAGCGAAACGATATAACATACCTACATAATTATAGCCCAACATTACTACAACAGCAGTGAGCAGTGAGTAACTGAGTAAGTTAACATTTCTAGTAATAATAGGTATTCTATGATGGGTGTTTTACAACACATACTGTTATTTTTGTTATTAAATTATCTTTCTTCTGATATTTTAGTGGTTATCCTTATTCGTGTTTATACCTGCTTGTCAGATACTCAAGGACTCTTAGACAATAATAATTGTAATACATCTTTTCTCGCACATCGCTTTCAACTGACACTACGACAAATGCCCAACTCGAATTGAGTCATTTGTACGATAAATACAGTTTAATTGATCTCCTGCGCAGAATTACCAGCGTGGAGGCAGCGCTCGAGCCTGTAATAATCTTTTATTTTTTCTGTTAACCTAGTTCCGCGCGAGATTTATAGCGCGCGGTTTGTAAGGCTTAATAGGCACATGTTTTGTCGGTGCGATTTCCACTTGAGATATTGAGGGTTTGACTAAAAAGTTGTCATTTTGTATAAAACTATTTAGTAATTTTGTTCTGTCATATATTTTTGTCAATGGCTGTTAAAATCGGCTGATAGGTCAGTGGTAGGACACTGTCGAACTTACCAAAAGTATCACTGATACGTTAAAAGTCAAAAGTAAAGCGGGCCTTCGTTATCGTTATTGCTGGCTAACACTAAAATTTAAACGTTCTACGATTTACCTACATTGTGCATTTTTTTAGGATCGGCGGAATTTCAAATCAACATTCAACCAATAGCTATTTATGTAACCTCTTAGAAATGAATATGTCAAAAGATCCGTTCTTTGCTAACGTTTGCTACTCAAACATCCTCCCAGTCTTTCATCACAAATTGTACTCTAATACACCACAACACTACACACTAGGACAGATACAAAGCTCCAAACATTGTGCGCTCAAGTGCACACATACTAGTTCACGGACACCAAATATGGAACCACTTTGAACCACTATTGAACGATGCTTCGTGCATGTTTCGTCCGTGTGAACGGTGTCTATCTATGTGTGCGTTGCTCTAGTAGCATGCACTGTTTAAAGCTTTACATCTGTACTAGTCTAGGTGTAGGTTTGTGGTTAGACAGACGCATTGGTGATCATATTGAAGCTCCTCTCATAGTTCATCGACCTAAAATCCAGTATTTCCTAGTTTCTAATACTAAAGGTATGTTGTTGTAAAATCATCCTCTTTATATTCGTAATCCGATGGTATCAAGCCATCCTTCAGTATTAAGGACAAGTGCGCTAGCTACTTCACAGCATTCAGGTTATCATCGAATAACTCTTTAGAATATAGGTTCCCTCGATATGTTTATTTTCACAGAATGATACTGCCATACTGCAGATGGTGGTAGTTTACAGTATAGATTAATTTGAATCTGGAACCCACTTTATTTTGAACTAGGAGATAGACGCCCTCGCTTAGGTTCGGTAAACTTGTTGCTTCGCTCCTTTCAGCCGTATCGTGATTGTTGTATAGCCTATAGCCTTCCTCAATAAATGGACTATTCAAAATAAAACGAATTTTTCAAATCAAACCAGTAGTTGCATAGATTAACGTGTTCTAACAAACAACCACAACAGCAAACCACGGTGGCCAAGTGCGGATTTTCGGACTTCACACACCTTTGAGTTTTGCGAATTCTCCGGCAGGCAGTTTTCTCACGATGTTTTCCTTCACCGCTATAGCGATAGACATTTATAATTTGCTAAACGTACATAATTCCGAAAAGTTATTAGAATGCGTGCCCTGGGATTCGAACCCCGAACCCCCGAGGAGTCTGAATTTTTGCCACTAGGCTATCACCGCTTTTAAAAGAAAGATAAGACGGTATAGGTACCTACTTTATTTAAAGATTCTATTTCACATCAAACTCTTCTCTAGTACCGGTAAGTCGGGGAAAGTGCCCTAATGGGCAATAACAGTAACATTTGAATATATTTTGTTTAAAAGCGCTCTAGAACTCGCATAATATGAGATCGACCTTTGACTTACAACATTGTACAATAAGCCCTTACTTACCTATGCACTTTTGACATCGATTTAAACAAACAATTTCAACCTTATGAACTTGGGTTAGAGTTTATTTTGCTTGAATAAACGGGATCCTAAAGCATGTTCAATAAAGAACGCCCTGTGGTGTACAGGTCAAATATTTAATAATATAATTTATGGACTATCTATCGATCCATACTTAAAGTTCTATAGTATCGAATTTCCATCAATATTTATTTTAAATGCTGCTTTTATACGTAGATTTAAAAAAACTCGTCCAGGTTAGTGTGACTGGGCGTTTTATAACTATGCTAAAATTGCAGAAAGGTGTAAGATTAATTCATAAAATAAGAAAGGTAGAGATAAGGTTACTAGTAAAAGTGAGGTGAAGCAAGGCGAGACAAGGAGAGTCTTCCAAATATTACTGGCTTTTTTTTGTTAACGAGGATGAAACCTTCAAATCAAAAGGTACCCTGTGCCGTGGGAGCGACATAGGGTTATGTAGGGTTTTTACTCCCCCCCCTCGACGGCCGTCTTCGACGCTATGTGGAGGACTCCGGGATCTCCAACGGAACGCATCCGGAGCAAATATTACTGGCTAGTGACCCATTATGTTATTCTCCAAGTAGCTATTTTAGCAAACTTATTTTGTTACATACTTAATAATAAAGAGTTGCAGTTATTGGTCTGAGAGTGAAATAGTAAAATGATAGCCATCTCCGATGACCGTAGTGAAGCCCTCCCAGACTGAAAGCTCAGCTATACCAACATCTTTTCGGAAATTTTTAGACTTGTTTTTCAAAATAACAAAAAATTCCTTTTTTTTATAGTTTTTGGAAAAAAGGATTTATGAATTTTATAAAAAAGACTTTTTGCCATTTGTTATTATGTAAGGGGCACAGGCACAGGTCATAGACAACCACGACGATCAAGGTATGGTGTGCCGAGCACAGCCACGGGCAAAAACTAGTACCTGCTCTGTTATAGTATCTACATACATACATGATACAGTTGGTAACCATAACCGTATCGAATGCGGCGTTAAGTGCGCCGACATGATCCTTTGTCGTCGGTGCTATTGTTTTATAAGGTTATTATTCCGGCTATAATCTGTTCCGACTCCGACCAATCGTTGCTTATTATAAATGTCACACTCCGATTGCAACGGTGCAACTTTTAAATATACGGAAAACTCTACACTTCTACGTGTCATAAAAGTGTAATTTGTCGGTGTCTGTATATACATACAATGTCTGTGTACATACATATTTTTTATATTTAGTCCTTATAGCATTTACCAGATAGAAATTTATTCCGTTTTTTTTGTTTGTTTAACGATTTTGTTGTCACTTTGCCTATGCGTTGTTCCGGCTAATATCAAAGGCCTATCAATGTAACCCATCTGCATTAGTAACGACATGGTATGGGTGTGTTCTGAGACTCCGCAATGAGTTGGCGATGCTCGCTCCGTTCATTCACATAATACATATCGTAAAACCTAAGGGAGGATTCACATGGCGCTTTTAAGGCACAGACGACGCGCGTTCAATTTCTCACTTTAGCAAAAATGACTTCATTCGGAATAAAATGAGAACAATGTCGATTTAACTTGGACCACACAACAAGCATCAGCTTCAGAATATAAAAAGAATTGTCAAAATCGGTTTATCTAGTAAAAAGTTATGAAGTAAAGTGGCTGTCAGCCGAATCAAAGAGCTACACTATCGCAAAGGTAATAGTAGTACCTATCGATTTAAAAGGTTGTATTATATCAACTATTACTGCCCAGATATAACAACAGAATGGTTCACGGCTTCGCGTCTTTAAATCAGTATAAAAGTACAGTCTACTTTTCACGAATTTAGAGCGCCGTAATCGCTCTTAAAGGAATCTCGCGACATCTGCGCCATGCGTACCCACCCTAAAATACGGTAAAAAGATCTTATCATTGTAAAGTAGATTTAATCTTTGAATCTAGTGACCAAATCCCATAACATTTGACATAAAATAAAGGTTGACGGAAGACAACCTCACAGTTGTCTCTACTACACCTTGTAAGGTAAATCGCTGGGACAATGGGGAAACACCCAAGAGATACATTAAATTTAACACCATTTGCAGACAAATAAAATAGTCGTAAAAGTATCTATTATTTTGGAGGATATTTGAAATTCAAATACTGAAGCTTTTTTATTGACATTCGTAAACAAGATTGGATGGAACATAGATTAATGGATACATATACCTATATCAAGCGTAAAGAGAATGGATGAGAAGTTGAGAAGTATACGTCTTTTTCATTCTCTTAACACATAGTGATTTAATACGAAGTAATATGAGCAAGACATACAAAACCGTATGATTAAATGTAGACAAACAAAAAATATAAATCACTCAGGTTAACTCTTACTGAGATCTATTGTGCCATAATAATTATACCTATTTTAGTCCTAGAATTTTTGAAAAATATAACCTATATTTTTTATTTAGCTCTGTCTTAACATCTTTTAAATGGCATGTGCTTCTGGACATTTCATTAAATTGTCTATTTTCTGTACTATATTTTCTGCTTTTGTAATCTGTAACGTCGTTTACTTTGACAGACAAAGTAAATCCCATTTTTTATTGATAGTGAAGTTTTAGTGAAGACATATTTATTTATAAAGCATTCTTTGAGATAAAGCGAGATAGATGCTTAATTTTTTCTCCCCTCCATCTTGTAACACTCATACATCTATGGCTTGGACTCAGATCCGAACACGGCGCGTAGACAATTAACCGAGGAGACGATAATATGAATATGCAATGCGCCGCATCGAGTGTAGCGCCGTGTAAAATTTAATTTATTTAACTCCGTGTCTCTGGGTCAGGATTCGGTATAAATCGTTGGTCGTGTGTACTGTAATTTAGTGGTGTTTCAGCTTTCTCTGACACGTCCCGGTACGATGAAGTCTTGAAAGCCTTCGTTGTTAGTGTGTCAGACGTGCGATGGGCGCTGGTATAGGACAGTAAATTGACCTTTGTTTACTGTTCCTAATATTTATAGTACAAAAATTGTTAAATAAAATTAAATATCAAAAAAGACAGCAATTGATAAAGATTACATACATACACATGTACATTGTTATGTGTTATTTTCTTAGTACACGATTTGATATATGTACATATAGCTAAGTCATGGTTGTAAATTTTTGTTCCTGATACCCTATTAATGATGGTTAAGTGGTTAAGAATCCGATTTTGAATTTTAAAAAGAGCTGGCTCTATGTATATCAGGCCAATGACTAGCAAAGTTTAGTTATTACTCAATAGACTCCACGCCGTAGGCGTCGTAAAGTACAGATCCGCTGTACGTTACAAGATCGTCAAAAGATAAACAGTTTGTATTGTTACCGAGTAGTGACGAAGCTCGCTCATTTCCTTACCCCAGCCTTTCCCAATCTTGTTCAAGGATGAACCCCGAACGTCACCTTAATAGAATCCGAGCACGCTAAAAATGTTTTTTGAGAACATATTTTATATTAAAATCGATCGAATATCCCATAGTCTTTTTGTGGTAGCATTTTGGGGTAGCCTAGTTACCTACACACTACATGTTTGTCCCGTTTAGTTCTTAAAACGCTCGTTATCAAATCACGCCTTCAAACCGCCTAATGTGTACTTGACCTAAATTTTTATCTATCATCACGTCAATGAACTTCAAGCGCTCGACCACAATTATTAGTTTTTATCGAATTCCTGAGATAATCCGCGGATCACAGATTGAGGAACGCTGCTCCATCCCATACTCAGTTATCCACGCCATTGTCTGATATCAGCAGTAATCAGTATGAATTGTGACATCAGGACAGCCGTAGCTAACTTAATCAAGTGAGACCAAATAAACGGTACTGGATACAATCAAGTCAACATCCCCAACATTCTAAAACACGGAAGCGCCCAAGATAAAGTCATAATAGAAATCGTAATGCTAAATAGCTTCGCGTGAAGCTCGGTATCTTCAGACACCGTTGGAATGGAAAGCTATTCTTTACGTCTTAAAGGGGCTAAAAGATAACCCCGGTTCGTATCAGCGGTTTCCATGAATGTAAATTTGCGCGCCTTTTCCGTGTGGTTGGCGCTTCACGATAGCTTGGCTCTATCTCAAGGTTAATAAGGCCTTTTGACGCCTATAGGGAATGTTTTAGCGGATCGCGAAGCGCCATACGTCTGTGTCCGCGGCAATCTATGGCGGCGGATATGATAGTGACTACTTCAGTCGGTGACGGTTCAGCTTAGATTGTAAGTAAGCACTTAACTTGTAAGTCAGTGTAAGCTTACGGAGTGCGGATGCTTATCGGATGCTTGTGCCAGCTTTTGTAAATAAATCGTAATGGTGTATCGACGGATGATGTATGCAAGAAATTTTGTATGCCGTGACCCTTTTCGGTGTTAATATTTGTAGATATACTTGGATCATCGAATGTACTTTTGTACAAAATAATTTCAATGAGATGAGTAAGAAAATAGGAATCATAGTTTTATTTAGACCATGTAGTTATATCTATTTTTATGCAAAAAGGTACCTGACAAATGAAAAGATCCTACGGATGGTTGGAGGATCACCGTCTGTCACTGACATTAAAGGACTTAAATATAAATTGGTGGAAAAATTTAGAAGTAGATGTACTAATAAATAAGCTTTTCGTGATCTATTCAGGTGTAAAATCAAATTGTGTGAAAGTAGCACACTCGAAACCTAAGAGCTCTTGTACATGGAACGTTTTCTTGGCAGCGTGTTCTAGTGTTTCTAGCGTGTACATGGCACGGCAAAGCTAACGGGCAAGACAACGGCCAGGTGCCGCTCACTTGGGATCTTTCATGAAC
>DWJQ01001568.1:0-10846 GCA_018248915.1 Hesperia meskei straton | reverse complement strand
GCCGAGAATGTATGAAAGATTTGCCGGAACTGTGACAGAACGGTGACTTCACTGATATGTCTGAATCGACCCTTAATCGCGATCGGGATTTACGCGGAAAAAACTTCTATGCACGAACGAAATCGCGGACAACAGCCAACACAGAATCTCCTCCTTTTTTGAAATTGGTAAAAAATGGCTGGTTGGACTATGGCGGAGCGGAGCAGAGTAGAGCACGAGCCACCAATCACATGGCTTGAAATCCACACGAGGCACAATGAGATGTGGATTTCAAGTCATGTAATTGGTGAATCGCGCAGATTCGCGCTTCGTTCTGCTTCGCTCCGCCTCAGTGGAACCACACCCTAAGGCTAAATGTAGCTTTTACTACGTCATAATTAATTAGTACCTATTTGTTAACTAATTACGTTTTATACAACATTACTAGTTAGATGCATAATTGATTCTGAAACCACACTTTATTGCTAATCCGGGATTAAACACACTTAATCGAAAATTGAATCGTTATAGGTTTCATTACATTAGATCAACTTGGCTTTCTAGAGAGGAAGTAGGAGTAGAGACTTTATTACATGGTATTTCAGTATTACTCAGCGTTTTAAGTTATTTTACTTTGTATGACATAATATAATAGTTGCAGGTAGCGTTAGATGGAAAAGTAAGCAAATTAAAGAAAAAAATATTTACTTAAAAATATCTACATTGCTGCAAATGACCACACGGGCAAATTATTCTAGTCCTTCATGACGCACGTGGCAATACGAAGCAAGGCACATCGTTCTTGTAATATCCAGCTTATAGTTGGTCTATTCACATTCAAGTAATGAGTTAAATACGAAGATAGTGATAAGTAAGATATTAGAAGATAGTGATAAGATGTTTGAAATAACCAAACAATACTCAAATTCCAAGTAGCATTCACACGCGGAACATAAAAATAAAGTTTAAATACGCGCCCAACAAAAATATAATGCTACGGCACTAACCATTAAAGATAAGCATAAACGCCGTAACCCGACCAAGTTACGTCCCATTACCGGCGAAGAACTACAGACGAGTGTATTTTTCCTCAACTATTATAACATTGTGAATAAAACACGCTTACATACACACAATTTTTTAAATTCAAAATAAACTTTGATAAACTCATACATTCGCACAATTCACTTTATGCTAGGTCGCACGTAGGTATTTGTCGCAGCCCTGCAGGCAACTGGTTGAATTAGACATTCAATTGGACGCCTAGGCATTTCATTGGACAACATAATTCAGTATATTACATAATCAGTATATCGCTTTAGCAATAATAATAATAATAAATCTTTATTTCAGACAACAGATTATGTAACTTTAGTTTGGCTTTACTTTCAGGTTAACTCCGTAGATATTATGTAACTTTAGACACTATGTAACTTACGTGTCTCAATCGTTATCAGCTTGCAGTGTGACAGATCTATATAGTAACAGTGGGTAAGCCGCGAGAGATAAATTCGTTCATTGCAGCAAAAGGTTGTTCTGTCGAGAATTGTTCCGCTTTACTGGGAATTACTCTTAAGGGGGAAATGGGTAGCTACGCAATGCCGTTTTACGAAACATTTGATATTTATAAGTAAGTCCGGGGACTCATTATTTTGTGTAACTTAAACTGTAGATAGAGTGGAACTAAGTTTGTAGAAGAACAGCGAAGATTGTACTTTCTTATTCTTTGACTGCGAATATGTACCAAGTGCCTCGTTGGTGTATTAAACATTTTTTTTGTCTAAAGCCGTGAGTGGTCGCCATCTGATTATGAGGTAATAAAGTACAAAGTTTCTCTACATAAAACAATGCCTGTGTTATAAATACTGAGTCCTTCAAACTACCCTTGTTTAAAAGTATAATAACAGGTAATTTTAACCAAAGGGAGACTTCGAGGTGCGAGGTAATGCAATATCGTCTAGTATGTTCGTGGCTTCTGACACAGAAATAAATATCTTAGGATTTTTCTTACAATTTTTCTGCAGCAACATAAAAATAAAATTTATTATTTGTAAAAGACGTACAAAAAGTATTCCCGTTTAAAAATTATGCTGAGAATCGTTGGGTCATCGAATTAATTAATAAAATTGTACCAAAACTACCGAAATCATGTTATTTAAATACGTAGGGTTAAAGTCGAGATTCCGCTTGCGTTAAATATTCATCAGATAGGGTAAGAGTGCCATGTCATTGAATTTTATACAAAATCTCCCAAAAGGAAATTAGTAATTTTGTAAGATGTCAGCGGAAAGTAAACGATCATTGAGGCTTGAGGTCGACGTCACGCCTACGCGCCAGCAATACTAAGCCACTTGGTCCGTATTACGCAATAAACGACTCTATAATTAACTAAGTGTTTGCTAAATATAATAAATATAATCGTAACCCATAACCATCCCACTGCCGGGTACAGGTCTTTTCTCTGATTGAGAAGCTTAAGGCCGTAGTCCACCACGCTGCCCAAGTGCGGATTGGCGGGCTTCACACACCTTGAGTTTTGCGATCTCTCCCGCATGCAGGTTTCCTCACGATGTCTTTCTTCAACATTATGCACGTGACGTTTAATGCTTTAATTGAAAAGGCCTGGAACATACTTCACCACGCTGCTCTAGTGCGGATTGGTGGAGAGTAGAGTACAAAAAATATCACTTTAACCGTGTATTCAGTATCTTTCATGTTACCAACAACTCAATTTCTAAATAGACAACTTTATCCTCAGATTTTTATTTATTTATTTATTATTAGTATTCAAAGTTCACATCAATCACAGGGTGTTTTAAAAGTTTCTGTCTGGTTTATAACCGTATACCTACTGCTTTATTAAAATATAATTTATAATTTGGAAGGTCATTTTACAGATAAACAAATTAGTAGCAACTCCAAACATGCTGTTCTCAAACTTTTATTTGCAACTAATTAGTTATATTGAAATTACAAAGCCTAAAATCTTATATCTTTAATGAAAGTTGTTCTTAAAATCAACTAAAGTTTTAAAGAGGGTTTTAATTATAAAATAAAATTATTTAGTGAATATGTAAGAACTTTATTGTGGACTTATAATTAGTGTAAGTAATAAGCAGTAGGTACAGTAAATTGACGAGCGAACATAATATACGATAAACCATAATTTTGTATACACTATCATTATTATCATTGTTAAGCTTATTATATATTATTGTATATTTATGTTTCCGTTTTTTGACATTCTTCTCACATGCGACATGACGCTGTGACAACCGATGGAATAACGTTGATATGATTGTTTATTGTTACGCATTAACTTTCACGTCCTTTACATAAACTCAACTCCAATTCGACTCTAATGAAAGTCATAGGAAAGCCCTCAAATATTATACCTCCGGACCACAACTAAAAAGTCTTTATATTTTCAAAATCGCGCGCAAAACGTTGATGTACGAAATTTTGTCGCATATCAGTCGCGTGTCGCACGAGTATCACAAGTATGTGACGTTATAGGATGATAAGAAAGTCCAATAATGGAGTCCGGGGAGAACTTTTACGACCACAGCGGCGACGGGTTAGCTTAATAAACGCGTTAAACTTAATATACGAATAATCTAATCGGGTTGGCCAATAAAAATAAGTAGCAGTTTGTTCTTAGCACGTGGTTAAATTTCATTGAAACACAGACATTGTGTGCATTTATCAGTCGCTTGAACGGGTTTAAATAGTGCATTATAATTAAGAACTTAATAATAATAATAGGCACGTACTATGAACAATAATAATCTAATCGTGTTGACCAGTAAAAATAAGTAGCGGTTTGTTCTGAGCATGTGGTTAAATTTCATGGAAACATAGATATTATGTGCATGTATTAGTCGTAAATCAGAAACGAAAAACACGTACCTTTAACTTAAAATGTTTGTTACAGCTGGGAATAGGTCTTAAAACCCCATACCGGGGTAAATTTTAATTAAGGTGCAAGGTCGGTACATAATTTTGAATTGCAATTTTGTATCTGGAATTGGGATAAATATTAATTGGAAGAAATATAAGGTAATATAAAATACTACTTGAATTGTGGCTTCATGTACCATGCGCGCGGTCAGTATGTGAATAAGTGACCGACTGTAAGAAAAACTTTTCAGCGTTACTGTGCTTCACAGTTGCTCGCTTTACTTCGTCGTCAGGTCTACTCGGGGGGCGTTCTTCCCCGATTGTTACCGGTTCTTCGTATTAGATACGGGTTAAATGTACCCTTATCATAATTACAAATTAAAATTTCCACTGGTGCCTTGTGCCCAAATTTTTAGCCGAGTAAATCATCGTATTTCATCGTATGCCTACTCATATAATACGATAACGTAGAAAAAATAACAAACATAACCCATAACAAGCACACAGCTAAAAGTTACCATATCAGTAGCGTGTTAAAATCACAATTTTACTACATAAATATTATGTAGTCACAGCTCATTCTTTCACGCAGTATGACAAGAAAGTCCGATAATAGTCTCGGGGGACGCTTTTTATGACCGCAGCGGCGACGGGTTAGCTTCAGGCGTTTATACACAAATAATCTAATCTGGGTAGCCAGTAAAAATAAGTAGCAGCTTTTTTTCTGTGATTTAATCACTTTGCAGGGGTACGAAATAGTTGTGTATTGTTCTTCTATTAGAATTAATTCGATTGCAAGTTTGTGACCTGATAGAATGCTCTCTATTGTTCTTGGAAATTGTTGTTGTAAATTAAAGCATTTACGTCACATATAATCATTTCTGTCTTTACCTACGTGTAAAAATATGTGTAGGCAAACGTTGTGGGGAAAAATTTATTTAACCTCATTTATTATATTCAAATAATCGTAGGAAAGCAGACGAGCCATGCCGTGATGACTATCGTCCTTGGACATCAGTATCACCAATATCATCACCGATGTATGGACGGCCAAGAAAGAATGAAGAGGAGACCAAGAAAAAACTATACTGGCTCTCACACCCTTAGTCAGATAATGACAAGTTGTTTGGTGTCTCAAATAAGAGGGTAGCAGATAGCCAGTCAGGAAGATTCATTTAAGAAAAAATTGTAAGTATAGGATGTAGTGACCTCTGACAAGAGGGTTCGGGGGCTATAAGTTCGTTGGTTGCTAAGCAGCATCCGCCGACAATAATTAGATCAGGTCAGCTGGTGAACGGTACGTGTTAGTATGCTAGCAGGTAACATGATATAGCTCATTGGCAATTTATGAATAAACAAAACAAATAAAAAGGTAATATTGTCGGATAGTATCTTTTGACAAACGACGCGAAATATCAGGAAATACATTTACTTTCTATTCATATCCTGTTACAAGGAGTTAATCGTCATCTCGTCCGAAAAAACTCGCCCAATCGGGCGACTTGGCAACTTTGGAACTTACCTGATACATATTTCTGTCGTCAACTCGCCCGACCATAAAAATATGAGGTAACTTTGTACAGTCAACTACAAAACTCCTTTTTAAAAACGTTTAATGTTTTATAATTAAGTGTCCCAGATTTTATATACCTTCGTCCGCGTGGTTTTCATGAAAAAGGGTATAAAGTTTTGGCTTTACATATTAATACATATCAGTATATGATATGTGTTCAACAGTTTGAACACATATCTTCAACTTTGTGGTTGAAACTCACGAGGCGACTTTTATCGGCAACTGGGCGTCAGACGGCGATGCGAGTAGAATTTAAGAATAGACGACTATGTAAATGTGTGGAATTTTGAATTTCACAACGCGACTTGCGCCAAACGAATGTTTGTTTTAAAGTTTTGAAATAAAGTTTATTTTAGAAACTTATTTGTAATCGTGAAAAATCTCGTCCGTATTTATCTACCTTTCTGTAAGCGTATGTGTATTTCTATTTATCTTGGGAGTTTACAGTTAGACAACTATACCTCCTGATGTGGCAATGTAGCACGTATACTAGTTGAGTCGCGGAGAATAAGGAATTGCGACTTTCCGCCAAAATCAAACTTATTATCTGTGTTCACAGTTCAAGTTAGCTTGTCAGAATTTACTAAGGACATTTTTAGATAACGCCGTCAATCTTAAATGTACCTTAATCGTAATGACGGAACGTTGACATTTGTGTGGCGTGCAATTATTACGAATTCCAGATCGAATTCAAACGGAGTATAGATGGTGAAGCGCGCTAGCTAAAAAATAAAACCTACTCACGTACAGACCCCCACATTAAAATCGAACGGGCCTACCAACGCAGGCCACTTATTCCAATGGGAACGTGTGAATAAGATTTCGTTGGAAGCGTTTTTGTCGCTTTTTAACCGACTTTAAAAAGTTTTACAATTCGACTGTATTTTTCTCTTATGTGGGTTACCTCATACCTTTGCCCTGGGTGACCCGATTTCATGTCTGGGTCTGGTCCTATTTATAAATTTGAGCGACATCTGTTTAATTTTTATAATACCCAGCTAATGTCCAGTCTTTTCAAACAATAAGATGGTATTCCTACTTCGCGCGTATTGTAGGTACTGGTTGCGGCCATCTCGTTAACTTCAGATCATTATTGTACTACTGCAGAGCTAACATGAACATTAATTAAATAGCTTCATTTGCCACTGTAAGGTCTAATTGCCCGGTTTAAAAGACGTTATAAAACTCCTCAACGATAGAAAAATATAGTTGTCGTTGTCATGCTCATTAAAATTCTAATGTGACAGAGACGACTCGACGCTTCGTTAGTGACAGCTTTCATTAAACCATATTTTATCAGTTAAAGAGATTAACTTGTATACCATTAACGAAATGAGACCTCTTACTCTTTCACTTTTAATTTAATCATCAACTTTATTCAAATAAGTAATTTTCATTGCTATGTTGAAATAAAGATAAAATAAAAAAGCAAAATGATTACCTATCCAATGAATCAACATCGATTAGTTGAAAAGTTGACAAGATTATTGCTTTTTACAAAAAAATCGACTTTAACCTCGATAATCAGAGATAACTCAGGAACTACTCCCTAGATGGCGCTCTATTCAACACTTATACACTCGTTCTACGTATCGTACACAAGTCCTTCGTACACAAGTTCTCGTCACTACAAATCAAACAAGCCCAAACACTAGATAACTGCAGTAAATCGTTGAGGAGTTCCCTCGACTGTCTTTCAGTTTCATCAGATCGACTCCAGACCTTTATGAAATGGTAGCGTTTTAATGTACCTATGATAACATGAACAAACACACTAGTCGTCCCTACAATTTTCGAAAGTTGCCCTCGATTTCTCTGAGACGCCAACACCAGATCCTGGTGTCCTTATCAGCGTACCCCACTGCGCACATATAGGTATGTACTTTTCAACAAAAAAGAATTATCAAAATCGGCCCACAAATGACAAAAAAATCGCTGAACAAAAATAAAAAATCATATATACGGTCGAATTGTGAACCTATTTCTTTTTTGAAGGCGGCTTAAAATGTGGGATTCCTTGTCAATAATTTTAATGGTCCAAAAATGTCCTTTCCCGCAACAAAGGATACTACTTCCAAGTGTAAAAAATCGACTTACTCATTCGCTTTCACAGTTAAAAAAACAACATTTTCCCTTTAAATTTGAACTGCGAAATGGCTATCCGTTGTAAGTAAAGCTTATTTTCGGTGTGTGACGAGGCAACACGCATTGTACTGATAGATAGCCAGGCGGAGTACGTTGAAATGTTCATACAATTCTAAACCGATCTCCCGACGCCCGGGGTAATTTGCGACTGAAAAATGGACACGTGTAAAATGAAATGAAACTAACACGAGCCGGAATAGAGTATGTTTGAATTATCAATGGACACAGCGCGAATCGGCGATGTTTTTTCACCAAAATGAATTTTTAACCATTTTTCAACGAACTCGGTCTGTTTTCATTGTTTTATGATGTGAAACTTCTTAGACATTGGAAATGGTTGCGTTTAATGCTTGGTAACGTTATGGATATTTCAGTAACAGTTATGCGATCATTGATCATTACAAAATTACTTAGGAGAGCATTAATTTTCCTAATTGTTTGACAAAGTCAAAGTGGTGAGTAAAAACTCATCATAGAAGAAAGAGTACTTACCTGCAGTAATTGAAAGTGATGTAAACCCGTCTTCATCATCGAAATAAAAATATTTTTTAGCTACCTTCATTGTTTAAATTTAAAAAAACAAGCACGTAAAACGAATTTAGCGACTAACTAGCTCATTCTGTTATCGCACCTAAATAATAAAATATGTTAACTAAACCAAGGAATTCCACAAATTCAGTAGGATTACGTCTGTTACAGAAAATTTAGCAGCATACATGGCAAGACAAACAAGAAAACGGAATTCTTAACATTCACCTAACAAATATTCGCTGTTATATACTACACAGTACATAGGTGAAAGTGAATAAATGATACCGAAGCTACCTGTGGAGTTATTCATGACCCTACACCGAGGCACAATCGCTGTACACCCGTTTCAAAGCTCGAAAACCCTCTCTATTATAAATTAAATTAATGTGATTTACATTAAATTACACTATGTTATAATAATTATATGTATGTATTTTCCTTGCTCGCTGATTTCATTTTGAAACTGCTCAAACTATGTTTACAAAACTGAGGAAATCGTGGGAAAAGAGTGTTTTTTACAGCTAATTTATACAAGTCAGTAAGTGATATAATTGCTTTTTACAAAAAAGACCAACTTCAACATCGACAAGCCGCGATAATTCAAAAACTACTCGTCAGCTGGCGCTCAGATTAACCCATCTAATGTCAAATTCTCGTCAATACCAATTATTCAAGTCCAACCACAAGGTAACTGCTGAAAATTGTTGAGGAGCTCCCTCAACTGTCTTTCGGCTTCATCAGATCGACTCCAGACCTTCATTAAATTGAAGTGCTGTAAACACTTAATGAAAAAATTAACAAACGAAATTATTTCCTCTACAATTTTTCAAAGTTCCCCTCGATTTCTCTAGGAATCATCGTCAGATCTTGATGTCCTTATAATGGGACTATACTTGAAATACCTACTTTCCAACAAAAAAGAATTATCAAAAACGGCTCATAAACGACGAAAAAATTGCTGAACAAACATAAATAAAACATATATACGGTCGGATTGAACCCCTTTTCTTTTATGAAGTCGTTTTAAAATGAAATTTGTTCACATTAACCGACAAAAGCCTTAGACTATACACAACATTAGCTGAAATCAATTGACGTTCGTCAGCAGGTTAAAATAATTCAGACCAGCCAACGGGCTATAATCTTGTCAAACCTCATACTATAATAAATATATGATATTTTATGCAGATAAAAGGAAAAGCAGTATATTTTGAAGATAACCCCATTTCGGTACTCTGAAACAGGTCTTCTTAAATTATGCATACTTTATGCAAATAACTCATATTGAGTCCACAAGCGCATGTTTTGATGTTTAGTCACAAGTATTACCTCAAGCGAGAAACTTATATGCTAGTACTGGGACGCACGTCGGTTAAATTAAAATCTAGTCGTAATATTTTGACAAACGAAATGTGTTAAACTAGTTTTTTCAATCAATCAACATATTTAAAACTCTTCCATTACTGAGTGACTGACATAGCCAAACTACTGAATACAAGAAGAAGTTTGGCGAGTATGTTCCTTGGAGAGTCTAGAGTAGCAAGCACTAAAAGAGGATTATTAAACCCCTCCTCCCCTTAAAAAAAATAAAAAGGGGATTAACTGAAACAAAATTTCTACTCGGGTGAAGACGTGAGGGACGATTAGTGATTTAATAAAATCCCTATTTAACTTTATATTGACAGGGCTTTAATAAACGCGGATAAAGTTACGCGGTTTATGGTTTAAATTTTGTCCCTGTTATGTGATTCTCTAAATACAAAGGTTAGAAAACGACAAAAACATTTAAACTCTGGGTAACTATAAGCCGCGTTTAAAATAAGGCCTACAATGTAGGTATATGGTATCTTTAGAGTTCTTTGTGAAACAGGTACCTGTAATAAAATTTTACCGCAGAGAGCTGGAGTAGACCTTCAGCGTTACCCTTTGGAGTATTTTTAAATTTGGAAACGTGATTACACTTACCTACACTCTTGGTAAGAAATTATGCAAAGTAATTAATGAATTTCGTTATAATTTAGCCGAAAAGAGACAGGAGAGCTAAAGTGAGTACTCATATATTAAAAAAGGGTGAATTTATCAGTGTAGTACGGTAGCTAGATAGGCTTATCTTTTCAACAGAATTAATTAGTCCGAACAAAGGTTATAAATTATTCTAGAACTCGATAATTTTCTATTTTATATTTAAATGATAATTAAAAACGTAATTTAGGTTTTTTAAATGCCTTCAATTTTGCAAAAATATAACAATATATCTACATATTTAATTTGATAATAATTAACTTTTTGATCAAGTTATACGTTTCTGAGGGGCTATCACCTATCACCTCAGCGCATTCAAGAGTCGCAACGCATCTGTGACCAAATTAGAACGAGACACCTAAAAACAACTTATGCAGCAATGACTAAATGGAATATGGCTAACAACAACTAACAGTCCTTATCCAAACCCTAATACTTATGAACGAACTAATTAATGTTGGGAAGAAAGTAATTAATCGACAACCGTTGGGTAAGAAAGGTTCTCGAATGGAAACCACGTCTTGGAAAAAGGAGCATAGGGCGCCCCCGAACAGATGGACTGACGACCTGAAGAAGACGGCGGGCATCCGCTGGATTCAACGGGCTCAGGACCGGTTAGAGAGGCACCAATTAGGGGAGGCCTACGTCCAACAGTGGACATCGAAAGGCTGATGGATGGATGGATGGATGGGACTC
>DWJQ01001567.1:0-10846 GCA_018248915.1 Hesperia meskei straton | reverse complement strand
GTTAACTTGTGTTGAGTCGGTATTTTACTGCCAGATAAAATATTAAGTAGGTTATCTGGCTAATGCAAAATAGGTCGTTTTTATCCATATTTATTAGCCAGCTTTTTAAAATGGTTTATTCCGGTCCAATCCTCCGAACAGATGCTTTGACAGCTATGATTAAAATACAGATTATGCTAGCAAAATTTTTAATATGAAAATGTTTAACTAAGCTATGGTTTAAAAACGCACAGAATTAAATAAATCAACGATATTTGAATTGCATTAAGTATATAATATTTATGTTATAAGTAAAACATATAGCAACGTTAATACAAAATAATAAAAATATGAACCGAATCGTAACACAATAGAACGGTTCGCTCTTCATTCCGCGTTATCAATCTACCATGATGCCATCTGTGACGGCGCCATTACTCAATTTCCTTTCCCGCCAAAAGACGGTCTAAAAAGAATTCAAAGAACGAACGAATCAAACAAGCGCTCTTATAAGAGACGAGAAGCGGAATAATACGTTTTTAAATGTTTGCTTTTTTATTGTCAATGAACTTTTGGTAATGAATCACTTCTTAGTTATTATAACTTGTATAATTATTATCTTTCGTAAAGCCTCTCTGGCTTGCTACCACCATTTTACTTGAGTTTATTTTTTATGTTTTTTTTTCTATCCCAGTCGACAAGGCATCGGTGATTCCTTTGGTGTTATTGATGTCAAAGTTAATAGTAAAAAACCATCGTAATTACCATCAGTTGTTCCTTTTCTGTTAATTTTAAATGTTAATACACACTAGGATTCTCAGTGTCGTGAGTGCCTTGGACAACACAAGGACACACACACAGACCGAGAATGGAAATTCAAACTCATGATTCAAATTGCCGCCTCGCTGGGAATCGAACCTAGGACCCTCGGAACAGCGATTCGGCATTTAACCATTGTGTCATTCGGGTCGTCAAAAAGTATTCTAGTGGTTTTCTTTGCTGACCAAATAAGATTAAAGGTTTCAACAAAATGGAACATTTCACTACATTTTCAGAGACTTTCAGTATGCCTTATGTCTCTTTCCTATCTTCATGAATTTGGGTACCTGAGGTAGGTACCAATAAATTATCATCCATATTATCTTACAATGAGATTTCTTTCATCGAAACCCACCATGTTGCATTCGTTTATGAATTGTTTGAAAACAAACCTTTCTTAATGAAACCTATTTGTAGATTGGAAGCTCAGTTAGCCAACCAACAATATTTTTAATTGTTAGTAGAAACAAATGAAATTTAAAATAGAAAAACTTATCGAGGCTCCCATATGAATTCGATTTCGGGCATTGTTGCAGTATGTTGGTATCACTGAATGATAATTTAAATTCATTCTCTCCGCCGCCCGCGCCATCATTTGGACAAATGTCACGTCATTTGTCTAAGAGCCTGAGGTGCAGAGCGGGGAGGTGAAGTTAGGATACCGATTTTTGTGAAATTCATCCTTACTCCTTAGTAAATTAGTTACATTATCCATTGTCCTTCACCGAACAGATTCCAAAAACGTCCATGAATATAAAGTCACGCGACATTAGCCTGTGAGTTCTAGATCCCTGAGTTCATTTAGGCTTGTTCCAGTGGAATCTCATTTCAAGAGCTTCCGAAAACATTTCCTCAATGAAAAATGGAACTTAAAAAGTATGCTGCTTGGTTCTTTTTTGATAGTCAAACTTTCCTTTCAATGGGTATTGAATTAAAACTTGCCGTATTTGTGCTACGTTACTAATTAATTTAATTATTTATCTCATTGTGCGCATGTTTATTCAATACACATAATTTTAATGAATGGCGCGGCAAAGATGTAAGCATAAGCTTCCGTTGTTTGTGTAAGTCATCAAAGTTTCTAATTAAGCAAATAAGAGGCTTATAGTGATCCCATGAGATCGTTGTAAGCCCCTACTTAACATTATAGGTACTTATTATTTCATAGCACATAAACTATTTTTGTAGGGTTAGTTCCAGCTATACCTATCATTTATTTCAATATGTAACTACCTAGTTGTCAAAATCTTATTTTAATATTTATATTTTACATGCTTATGAAAATTGGTTATTCCATAGCTAGAAATATCATTTTTAAAGTATGAAGAGTCAAATCACAAGAAAATTCAAATCAGATTAATCCACCTTAAAAGTTATTTAAGCAATTTTAATCTACTGGGTTCTTATCGGTAGGCTACTTATTGGTCACTACTTTAATTTTTGTTTCTGAAGATTATAATTCTGCAACTACAACAAACTTTTAAATCCCTAATCAGTGGAAGACCCTCGAGATGGGGCGACGTGTCACGGACCTCAATGTTGTAACTTTCAACAGACCTAAAAGCAACAGAGAGGGTGGGATTAGATTGCAATATCCACATGTCTATACGGAGTCCAATCCAATAAATCCAGATTTACTTTCTGTTTATTTTTATTCCACTTTGCAAAACGTTATAGATAAATAAATATAATTATTATACATTACATTTACTTTTATCGGCACTTTGTTTAAAACGTTTAAAAGCTAGAAAAATAATAGCCTAAACCGATTCAGGTATTTTTATTGATTCTTATATAGTTTTTTTTTTCATTTTTCTATCTACATATATACGAAAACAAACGTTTTATTTATAATTTTCATATATTATTTACTTCATACATTTCAAGAATGCATGCATCTATCTATTTTACATGGCTACTTAAATTATTCCCGCGATTCATATCAAACGTTTGTAGGTATCTCAATTCAGATTGCATTCCACAAAATAACTTTAATTTAGCCCCGCATTCCACTCCGATGTCATGTCTAAAACGCGTTTTCTTTATCCAGATCGTCTGGGACTGGATGAAAAAAATCTTTAATTTACATATAGATACGTATCTGTATTAGTCTGAATAGGGAAAATGTTATTCCGAAAGGATATTCTGTACTCCGGCCCTGGTCGAAAGTGGCGCCCCCCGCCCGAGTGACACTGACGAATCGCGGGACATTAGTCATAGTCGAGACCTCGCTCTCCCCCCTCCCCAAGCCCCCTATACATACCCTGTTTATTTACTTTTTGTAACGGTATTGATGTTTAATTATGGAGCGGCCCAAATGTAAGTCTCTTTTAGCGTAATATTTTGCTAGTAATTTTTCATGTTCCGAAATGTTATTTTAATTTTTTATCGCTTTAAGTTTTTGAGTAGCAGTTTCGGTTTCATCACAGCTTTGTCAGTCATGACGGTAATCGATACTGTAAACAGACATTTGTAAGAATTTTAATGGATTTTCAGAACTATTATTTTAATACGCTCCATCAAGGTAATGGACTAAAAGTAAAAACGATACTTTAGGTATAATTCAATATTATTCGGTATTTTATGGGCGGTTGTGAATATTTCATAAAATAATAATTAATGAATGTAGGTACCTATTTATTGAGAAAATTAAAAGATGAAATTTCGAAATGTAGAGTTCCTAAATGAATGATGAGTATGTAGAGCTCCTAAAAGATTCCTGAGTATTATATTAGTACGTACCTAAGTAGGTATGTCTTAAGTTATGTGTTAGCTAAGAAATTATTAATCGAAACATAATCTAGCATACACATTAAAATTTTTGAATCGTTGGCTTGTTATGTCTTCAATTCAAATCAAGTGCAAATGTGCAATTCAAATCAAGTAACAATCATCAATCAATAAATAAAATAACAGAACAATCAACGAAGTTAATTCATCAATGAATTAGTGAAACCATCAATTAATAATTAGCAATCATCACTTCGCTACCTGAGTTTATAAGGGGGTGTCTTCCCCGTATCACATAGACAAGATAAATGAGTTGTGCCTATCTGTTAATTAAGATTTTCGCGAGCTCTCACCTGACGACGGATGTTTGCGATTTAACTGAGATTATTTGCAGGCGTTGAATGCGATGTCACATACTCGCGTTAAATATGGGTATCGTCCTTGATAAACATGTTTAGGGAAAGGTGTGACACGAGATTGAGTACTTCTTGAAGGTTGAATCTTAACGTTGTATACCTAAGCTATAGATATTTTATTATAAGACTACAGGATCTCTATTAGGTACGTACATATGTTTATGTACCTACAAAAATACATATATTACTTATGTAATTTATTTGATGAATAATCCGATAATAATAGGTATTGATAATGCCAAAATGTGTTTGTTTGTTTGTCCTTTTTATGTTGAAATGGTGAAATAAATCAATGCGATTTATGGTATGTAGATAATTGAAGAGCTGAAGTATCTCATAGGTTCCTTTTTTGCAGGAAAATGACAAACTTTTACGACGTTTTAATCAAAACTTAATTAAACCCAAACTATAAGTTTTCAGAAGTGAGATGAGGCTAGGATCGCTAGGTATTAAAATTTTTGTTAAAAAATGTTTTTACGGAAAAAATACTAACACTTAAGTTTTACGACGATTACCTACTAATGTTAACTTACATTACAAAGGTAACCGAAGTAAAAATTAAGATAGTCTGCTGATCACCGATAGAGGGCGGGTCTGGTCGGCGATTTGTCAGCAAAGCTCATTTAGGGTCGAGTTTCGAACAATCTCCTGGGATTAAGGGCTTCAGATATGGACCTGGACACTTGACAATGACAACTTGGTCTGGCAGTAAACACTTGGTTTACGTTTCGAAATACTTAATTGTATTAGGTCTGTTATATTATGTTATTTTTCTTTGTATTAATTTTTTTATTTACTTTCATACTTATAATAGCATATCAGTGCAGTGAGTTATGAAACCTATGCCTTATATTTGTAAATAGCATCTGCATCTGAAATGATTTTAGTTTTAAACGGGCATTTAATAAATTTCATATTTGCCTAATTATGCTGTTCTAGGGATAATTTTTCTAAGAAATTTGGTATTTAGAATATTCATATGTAGGTGTACCGCTCATTACTGGAAACAATCTGAAATTTGTTTTAACTGTTTTGTATGGATTTTGTCGGTGATTTTTTGACGCTTGTGTTGCCCATGAGTGATCGTGAACACTAATTCGTTAGGAGTCATTTGTTCTTATGATAGTTATTTTAGTAGATACATAAAATACATAAAGCGTTACGTAAATAAAATTATGCTTATTACTTCAATTCAAATTGTTACGCATACGTACATCATTCTTATCTTTGCCTACTTACCCAGCTTTTTGCATAATGACGTTTAGTTTAAACTCCACTCAAAAACATATAAATCCTGAAATGCGATTATAACTACATTAACTGATAGTACAAACTTATCGCGACCGCCAATCAGAAACGAGAACTCGAAATAAATCGATGTTACGTCCAATCATTACTCTACGTCAGGTTCGACTCAATTAAAATATCGTTAATGCAACAAAACAGTGTAAAAATAAACCTTACTCGCACCTTGTAAGCTGCATTTTCGTTCGTCATACGTAGTACCTTGTGATGGTCATTATGGTAAATGTAGTATAAAACCACGAAATCGGCGTGTCGGAATCAGAATAAAGGCAAAATAAACAGTTGGTAAAACCAGGCGGTACACTAGGTTTTAATGAAATAAGATGGCCATAAAAAAATATCAGCATCGAGTGCAATGACAACACTATGCTATTTAAATATCAACAACTATCTCGACACTGTGGGCAGAATACCATTAACGACTTCTGAGAAAATACCATATCAGATGATATTAGTCTTCCTAAGCAACTGTATTTGTCACAATATCTCTCGCTGTAAATTAAAAGCAAAGGTGTTGCAGAACAGAATCGATTTAAGCTATCATTAGCATCGATCAATCTATACGCAGTCAAAATACATCTTAATAATATAATATTCTACGTTGTCTAGGCACTTGGTTAAGTAAGCTCTTAATTACTTGAATATGTATATTTGAAAATGTGTAGGTATCTAATAAATAAAATAAAGTAAGTTAATATAAGAGTTTATCGTGAAAATATTCCAAAATAGCGTCAATATTACTAGGTATAATTGAATATGCTTTTTAACTACTCTCTATGCTTGATAATGTATGAACCTTTCCAGATAAAAACACTGCAGAATTCCTCTATGAAGGTATCAAGCATCCTGAAAAAAACTCAAAATCTTTATTATATTTTAAAAATATTTACACACAGAATAGCGACTGTTATCCTCGTGTACGAGCGATAAATTACTTGTAATTTCGTACTCGGGTGATACCTGAGCTCAGTGAAAAAACACGAGACATAGACGTCTTGGTGCGTCGCAAATTACGGTCATCATCTTCTCATCAGAACCGTGGGTAAGCGTTGATGTATCGTAGAGCTCGGAGGTAACAAAGAAAGACGGAAATATGAAGAGAAGCAAACACTGATAACATTTTGTACACAAAACAGTAGAGTCTCTCCGAGGACTACGTTTAATATGGAATCTTTTTTAGTTTATAGCACCTGCGTATTTAATCAAGTGCATTAAATGCTTTTTACAGGGTATTAATTTTTGTATCAAAATATTTATTTGAATAGGGTACGTAAAGAAATGTTTAATGTGAGCTACAATAAATTAAAAGTGTTACGTAGGTCACATATTCCTGTTAATTAACTGTTTAACAAGTTTTATGAAAGTCGCAATTTTAATTAAGTATCTTTTTTTACTAACTTACTTTAAAAACAGAAGCTATTGTTAATTATTTTACCTCTTGCTTACACAATTGCCGAAGTAACGAAATGTCAAAACAACAGTCCTAAATAAGCGTCATTTTCATCTCATAGATCTTTTAGTACGTGTTGACGATTCACCCTTGGCACGTTTTCATTCGTAATAGCTTTGAAAATAAAGTGGTAATTAAAGTACAGAGGACACGACGTGGATTGATTGAATTTTGGCAGCGACCGTTTCTTAATATAGTTTGATTTCCTTGGGAGGTGTCTGTCATGAATAATAGTTTCATTTGCTCATTATAGCTTCAAAGCGTTTAATATTAAGTAATTGGTATTTATTTGTCAGACGTTAAAGTCTGATCGCATTTAATTAAAACGTAGTTGTGTATATAAAATGAATGAGGTCTAATGTGTCTTCGTATTTTGGTACTTCTTCGCTTTCGTTGCTGGGTTACTTATTCTTTGCAATAATTTAAACCTCTTCTTACTCGTGAGATTAAAGAGTAAAGAGGAATTCCGCGTTAGATTTTAAAGTTCATGCCACGGAAGAAATAAATTACTAGGAAATGAAATTTTTATTGTTCCTAATATCTTATGAGACACCAACACTGTTATGGTGTGCTCGTCATGTTATAATTTTATTATTCATGTTATAATTGAAATTTAACATTAATTAATTTATTTTTAATTTTACCTAATTTATTGTTTTAATTTTTGCAATTGTAAGTATCTTTATTTTTACTAATTATTATTATGAAATTTATTGTTTTTATTTATTGTTTTTATTTTGTGATGTATTTTATTCTGTGATTGGGTCATTGTTACCTTAATAAAGAAATTATTATTATTATTTAATATTATTATAAGGATAAATATTCAGGTGAAATTACATAATCTCCCAGTTACTTTAGTTAAGGCATACTGATATTTTAACAGCTTTCAAAAGGAGCTTTCAAAAAGCTTTCAAAGGACGTTTTCAGTCCGACTGTTTTTATGTGTGTTTGGTAACCTCATTTTGTACTGGTTGAACTAAACTTATTCGAAAGATGGTGGTTGTAGTCTCGTCCTATGTACATTTGTGTGATATCTGGCGAGCATTTGATTTATCTGTACTTGATCCGATTTTTTCTGTAAAAAGTTAGTTATTATGATGTCAAGTGGTTCTTGCAGTAGCTCGCCAATATTTGAAAGATAACTCAGTTGCCCTTGATAAATAAAAGCCTAAAGTTTAAATACTTACACAAACCATTTGAGCGTATAATTCTACCGTTCTAGCATTAGAAAGGCTGCGGTAGTCGGTCGGATGACGGGAACTAATCGCAGCGCATGCGTATCCAATTCAAACGACAGACGATTCTTGCGTTCAAGTAGCCAATGGGTGTTCGTTTTGTTTTTTATTACTTCAACTATTTTTTACAGTACGTTTACTCTCCGTACATGTTAGGAGTATCGGAAGAAAACTTATGCTCAAATTACTCGAGCATTGAACATGATAAGCAATAGAAAAACATTATATAACATCACAGGCAATATAAGTAATGTCGTATGTTGTATGAGTGTTGTAATTGTTTCGTTTGGATTTTTGTATTTGAGTAATATTGGTTAAAATGCAATTTAGCGCAGAAATTACGGTCAAAATGCTCTTTATAATGTAATCTAAGGTGACTAAAGTCGAGCAAACAGTATCTACCTGCCTAATGCCTATTTGATTTTATTCCCTAAGAATAGGTGCGTAACATAAAAATTTATTAATTTGTTCCAACAAAAAATATCTGTATCTATATAGCAATGGCTCCTAAGATTACTGGATATGTAACAATAAGTGATATCTTACATTATATATTTGATAATTATACACACACGATGAATGAATGATTACTACTCATAATCTGGCGAAAGACCAATTTGCATTGAAGCCAACTTTCAAGTAGGAACATCAAAAGATTGTCTAATTAAATTATGTAAGTTAACAGCTGAAAATGAAAATTAAAAATCAAATCATATCGTATTGTTTTTGAGTTATTGGCTAATAGAGATAACGTTTAATTATCAACCTAATATTGTATGGACTCCAGTTAAAAAATAAACGATAAACATACTTTTAGACGTACAACCTATAACACACAATTAAAGTAAAAACTTCATACATCAGTTTACTGTTCGTTACAAGCGGTAGTAGCGTAAAAAAAGAAAATTACCAAAACGGATTGACGGAGTGGGTCGGCCCGGCACATCATTAGCATCAAGCCAATGGTCGTTACCCAAAAGTCATTAGCTTCAACTTTTACCGTAATTTGAGGTTATATACAATCTTATACTTACTATATGAATGTATGGTATCACTAATGTATTAGTTTTTACCCGCGCCCCTCTTTTGTGGGAATTATTTCTCCCGGATTAAAACAACATCGAGTTTTGGATGTGAGTGGTAATTTTAATATTTCCATGTTGTATAATGAGCTCCATTTTATTGTTTTTTTTATTATATGATATTTTTTATTCACTTAATAGATTGATACTTTCATCTAAAATAAAAAATAAAATAATTTTGCTCTACACTGTATTCTCAGCGTAGACGGATAAAATAAAAGTCGAGTTCAGTCGCTTTAAAATATTTATTAACGTAACGATTAAATCAGATACGAGGCACGTGATATTAAACTTATTTATTAAACATTAGCCATGCACAAATGAATATAAGATGAGTTTTACATTATAATAATTTATGTAAAATATCCAATTTTGTGCTATTAGCAGTCCTCTCGATGATGACTTAATAGCATTGGTTGATTGCGAAGTTGTTGATGGTGCGTTACGAATTGAGACGCGTTTTAAAAATCCATTATCATTTTGCTTTTGACATCGTTTGACAAAATTAGTTTATATTATATACTCGTATATGTATACTAACCGACGTGATATGTATATTATGTATTATGTTTCATAAAATATTCTTGGGTGGATCTGTTTTTGAAAATAGTTTCGTTATTACCTTAAAGAACACCCGTATTTAACCAGCGTATTTAACCAACTTAGTGAGTACCGTAAATTGCGAGTCAAAGAGTTTCTAGTGAATCTTTTTATATAAGGACTTAGCACGCGCATAGGTAGGCACATAATAATGCGGTGCGGTATCAAAGCGTGTTCAGGCATTTTCCCTACTGCATATTAAGACATAAAGTCTTGCTTACGTTGTATAAAACAATACAGTTTTTTCTCTGTAGCTGTGCACTCGGTTGGTCTAATTACGTGGTATCATTAGAGTAATGACGTATAATCATAGGGCCATTTGTAAGACCTGGTGATTCTCAATGAGGTGTGGAAACGCACAGTTTTGCGGCGTGCACTCCCAGAGGATACTTTTGGACTTCGGTAATGGCGGTAGCGGGTGTAAATTCATTTGTTTCACCTTAATTAATTTATAACTAAGCCTCAATTAATATGTGGTAAATGAACTTAAAAAAATCTGGATTTGAGTGAAGTAAGGCACGAAGTATTAAGCTAAACTGATTTTTTCAGGTAAACGCATTTTACAAACCCACACCTGGTTATTTAGAGTAATCATGGATCATAAAGTATGTAAACAGGTTTTAAAAAATCTAAAATTCAAATGAAAAGTTTTGATTAAGACATTTACCGTTCATTCTAAATTTCAAACAGGTATTATTCTTTGATTGGGTTAAATAACGTAAGGTAATGACGAAGGTTGTTGCCAATTTTTACCACTAGGTGGTGCTGCCATATTTGTAGTAGGTGGTCGTACCGTTCCTATAGTTATAAGAAAAATGATGAATGGTAAATTAGTTTTTCACGTTATTTCACGCTGAAATTTGGCATGTATGTTCCTTGGGGAGTGTAGGGGAGCACTAAGAGAGGATTTTTAGAAATACCACCCCGAAGGGGGTGAAATAGGGGTTTGAAGTTTACACGAATTCCACGCGGGCGAAGCCTGCCGGCGGAAGCTAGTTTGTATTATAATTATATTGATGATACATTTCACTAAACAACCACAAAGTGCTCTTTTATAATGTGTTACAATATGAAAATAAGTATAGGGTGTCACTAAATTCTAACAAAAAACTCTGAAACGAGAAATAATAAAAAGATTTTTGTTACGAATAATATTATACTCCCACGTCTATGTAGGTACCACAGTTTCAGAACATTCCCCTTAACATCTCTACGAGCATTGGGATC
>DWJQ01001566.1:0-10846 GCA_018248915.1 Hesperia meskei straton | reverse complement strand
TCAGAGGAATCGGTCAAGCCGTTTCGGAGGAGTATCGAGACTAACATTGTGACACGAGAATTTTATATATAAGATTACTTCGCGGAGAACGTTGTTACTGGATCATTCTCACACTGAATTTTATCAACAATGAACTCATGTTTTTGTATCTCTTAAATGTATGTATTGTCACTTTGATATTATGACGGTTAATAAAGTAATTTATTTATACCTAGCTGTTGCCCGCGACTTCGTTCGTACATAGGAGTTTTTGCCGCGTAATTCCGATCCCGCGGGAACTCTAAAAGTAGCTGATATGTTTCTCCACAGCCTCCTCTATTTCCCAGTGAACGTCTCAAAAATCCGTTCAGCCGTTTCTGAGATTAGCGTGCACAAACAGCGATCAATTACAGTTTTATTGTATGTATAGAAGAAGAAGAAGATATACATAGATAGATAGAAGGTAGATATATTTAGATAACTAATTTTATCAGAATCAGCGATACCACGATTTTTTGGATTTTATAAACAACAACATGAAACGAACCCCACTTTTCCGGTCCAACTTCCGTTGCTAACAATATTTCTAGCCGTTACTGACAAACGTTGTTACGTCATTTCCGTTACATCCCAAAGCGATATCGGAGATAATACTGAGGCCACTCGATCAAGCGGAGGCAATATGCGGTTGCTCGGGGGCATTGATCTATCAGTCGGCTCTTAACGAACGCAGAACTGACACAAATCCGATCTTACAGGCCAATTTGAAATGGACGTAAATCCGGTGTAATAGCGTTAATAGATTCGAGGATGTATTGGCGTAAAATTGTTCAGTTGTGGAAGAAATTTAGAAGGAAATGGGGATTTAATTGTTTTAGCAGAAAAAACTAAATTATACATCAAAAAGTAATAAAGTGAGAACATGATCAACATACTAGAGTCGAAGTTAATTAAACACGATTTATTAAAGACGAACTGAGCCCGCGACTTTGTTATTCTTTGCGACTTTGCGTAGGAGATTTTCTGGTGTAAATCCCGATCCCGCGGGCATTCTGGGATTAAAAGTAGTCCCTAGTAGAGGACAAACAGAAAATAATTTTGAAGTAATATACTTAAAAAATGCCGTCGAATTAAGAACCCCTCCCTTTTTTATAGTCGGTTAAAAACTTAAAATTAAAGTTGATTAATGCATTAAGTCTAATTTCATCAGATTTAATGTTTTTATAATGAGCATTAGTTCCATATCTTTAAACCTAAAAACTTGTATTTAACAAAATATGTAAGTAAAAAGAAATGCTTATTTTATATTTAAATCTACAACAACGAGGTCTTTCTTTTACGCGCTTGTTAAAAGTTTATTTTGTTATTCTCTTAACTCTTAAAATTAATCCGCAAAATCATAACTTTCTTGCGTAATTAGGCCTTTAAATTCTTTGGTTAACTTTAAGGATTAGTACTTAAATGTTATCCAATTCTATTAAGTAGACTCAGAGAAAAACTTATAAAAAATATACTAGCAAAATTAAACGAAAGGATGTAATTGGAAATGTTTTGAGTTTGAATTTATTGTCATCCAAACTATAATATACTTTTATATATAAAATAATATAATTTTCATTTTGATTGTACAATTCTAATATTTAATTCAATGACAATATGCTGTTATGCTTAAATTGCAACGCCCTTTCGGGGTTCAGCTGTTCTGTACTCTTTACTTGTAACACCTTACGTAACGCATGACGCAATAAAGAAATGATTATGAATGATATGAAAAGTTTTATGGGGTTCAATGCCCACAAAAAAACTTTCTCCGGTAGGCACAACTTGTACAAAGCTGTTTTTGTCTAGAACATTTTCAAATGTGAAAACCATTGCTGAGCACGGACAATATACGGACTCTGCTTAGAGAAATAGTTATTTGATTCGATCGCATCTGCTGTATCTAGGGTTGGCAACTATACTTATAGTGTTAAAAACGGTACCTATTAGTATTATCTATATGTTTTCGTTACATTATACCTACATTCCGTAAGTTTTTTTTTTTTTTATTTCTTATTAGCTAGTGCTTGACAACGATCCCACCTTATGGTAAGTGGAGATGAAGCCATAGTGATGAGCGCATTAGATTTAGATTTAGACCTTCATACATTTTCAATGTCAAATGGCGCTTAATGGAGTGCGGGCACAAACAAATCACAATAATAAAATGAATAAAAATATGGATTTAAAACATTAAATAAATAAAATACTGATATATTTCTCAAATACTGTTTATTATTCTTCTCAATCCTAAATATGCTTTTTTCATGCAGTTCATGAATTTCATGGAGTTGCCAACCCTAGCTGTGTCTGCTTTGCCCCGGGCCCCAATCGTTGGGGAGACCCCGGTACGCCCCGCGTGTGTGTAATAGACGGGGCAACTAACTTTCTTAATCTTCTACTAGGAGCATGTTTCTTTCCGCCAGTCTTCATGTGAAGAAATATCGAAGCCTTCCCGATTACTTTATCGGCTGGGTTATTGAGTGGAATTATTATAGTATAGTAAAATAAATATTTTCTCGAAAATATTTCTTGTATTTCTTAGCGATAATGCCGCCTATTGTCCACAACATATCTTTTTGGTTGTAGTATTATTAATAGAAGTGATATTTTTATAAAAAATATCGTTGTTGTTTTAATTGGTGTACAATAAAGTGTTATGGTGTTATTAAGTGTATTGGTGTACAATATACTGTATGTTTTTTATTACCCTTCTAGTACGGAGTTCTCAAAAAAAGAATTTTATTATGCGACTCCAGTGCTAAAATGGAAATTCTGTCTAAGGGCTTAAATTGTGAGATACCAATTGAAAATTCCACACCTGACTCACCAACGAATACCTATACTTACATTATTTGAAATAGACGCTAAGGAAATTACGTACTTACACGATACACAAAATTCAATTCCATCCAAACATTCTGGAGGTGAAGTTTGATAAAATTTATCTCGCCAATAAATAGTTTAAAGCGGGAACTCACATAAACTTTGCTAATAGTTAGCTCCTACGGGGCTCACAGTTTCAACTGTATTAAAATTTAACCGGTAACACACTGGAGTCATAACTTTGTTTAACTAGCTAGTTTATGTGCACCGGGAGGCACAATGACCTGGTCGACGATTCCTTATTCAAATAAAAGTAAGAGTCAGGGCTTTGATGATCTAATGTCTAGATTAAGCGTCGCCCTACAATGAAAACAAAAAAAAACAAGGCAACATTATCAAGCATGTGTGCGTGCAGGCGATGTTTTACACGTTCGTCTATTGTCTATGTGTGCGTAATGCTATAAAAATTGTAGCTAACAATTGGCCACAATTTTTTGACACGTTTACGCGGATTTGATTTTCCATAGACATTTAAAACATCAAAGAGAACAAACCATTTAAAGGTTTTTGATCCGATTAACGATAAAATCATACTGCGTTAACTGTGTACGAGCAGTGTGATTAATTAATGGAAGACAAAATATTACTTTATCATACTTCTATTGAAATTTGTTGTTTATTGAAGATTTTTATTATTTTTTCTGATAATCATTAGCAATTTTATCGCAATTATTTTTTTGAATAAGAAAGATTGTTACTGATCAAGAATGAGGTATAAACAGTTCTATATAATTCTACACTCAAGCACGATTGGTTCGCTTGATATTGACACTCATTAGTCTATTTATTGCGACTGTAGATTGGTTATCTTAAACAATATTGCCTTTTCTTAATAACTACCTGATATACGAGTATACGGGAAGGGGTACGCTTATGGTTCTTGAAAATATTTAAATTATAAATCTTTAGTTGTGCAGAGGCTATCATTAAAAATATTTCAATTTCTGATTTAATTCATCCATGTTAAGCCTAAATATAATTTTAACTTCGTGGTAAAAGCTTCATCAACCCCATCCTGCATACTCATTCTGAACCCTATTGAACAATTGGCGAGACCGTGTCGAATCCTCCGTCCTGTCAGAAGCTTCAACTTAAACATATCACAGGGCTGGCTATTTCAATACCAGAAGACCTTATGCTAGGAGAGGAACGTGAAATTTTGCCGCATTCCCTGGCATCCTGGCATCTTTTAACTGGAAATGTAAAGAAGTAAGGCATCTGATATCGACGATGGAGCCTTTTGCCTAGACCTTCTGACTACCGGTCTAGATTGATGCAACGTGGTGGGTACCTCTGATCATTGTCTGGGTAATCTATATCGTCACACCACACCGCCTTGCATAAAAATTAATCTGGCAAACTACCACCCTTTTCTAGTTTCATCTGTGAAATGCTTTCTTTCCGCCTCAGTGTCGTCTAATATCGTATCGCCAGGTTCTTTCTGAAAACGCGTTTGCAGTACCTTATGGTCGTGTTACCATTGTTACCGTTTTCTGATTAGGTACTCATATGAAGAACTTCATTTGTAAATAATAATGGTTACATGAATTTATTACATTATGGAATGATACATTATTCATCGGCTCGTCTCGTTAAATGGATTAATTAAATATTATGCACTTTCATTAACGACTCACAAAAACAGTGCTCATATTATATCGTTTTATATTAACTGCATTTCATTGCTTTTTAGCTGAAACAGTATGACAGCTATTTCTCCTTGAATTCATCATTGTATGCAATATATTAGTAGGTAGTGTACGATATCAATAACTTGGAATGTGCGTTTCGACGTAGAAAAATATCGGTACATACATATAAATAAAATTGAAGTGGCTGTCTGTGATGTCGAAATAACTGTGTAAACAGAAACTTTTTTGTTTTTGTCTGTCGGTCTCTTCGTCCAGGTACCAAATTTTTTCCTAGAAAGGCTTGACTAATTTAATGGCACTTTCATTGAAAGACAGATAAATATATAAGGCAATATATTTTATAAGCTACTTATCATCACAACATTGGAACGGGAACGGGAACGTGATTCATCCATCCATCCATCAGCCTTTCGATATCCACTGTTGGACGTAGGCCTCCCCTAACTGGCGCCACTCTAACCAGTCCTGAGCCCTTTGAATCCAGCGGATGCCCGCTGTCTTCTTAAGGTCGTCAGTCTACTTCGTGGAAAACACAATTGGATTACGTGGGAAAAATTCACGCTAACACACAGTCAGCATTTAACGAATTTTTAGCTAGTAAAGATCTTATTGCTGTCAAAGAGATTTTCTTGGTTCAATCCTGTCAGGTGCACATACTACCTATGCCACAAACAGGTGACAACAACCTTATACATAAACATAACATAAAAATTAACCATGCAAAGGTCGCATTGCATTGCAGTGATTCCTTTGCTAAACTGAAATGGCAATGGGTGTTGGAGACCATTTACCTTCATTGTTTATCACCTTATTAGGTACATTTTTGTGTACTTAGGTAAGTAGGTATCTATAATTGGACTGCGTTACCCCAAAACGCATTAATCAACACTACAAGATATCAAAGCAAATGAGCATAATATTTTTCAAAGTTAAAAAGAGTTAATATGCCCTAAAACCGATAAATATGTCTACAACGATTGATTTGTATTAAAAACATTTTTAAATAAAGATGATGCGTGCAGGTATCTATGTATATATGTAGATAAGAAATTTTTTGATTCGCGCCAAAGTTTCAACTCCTATCCAAGCACGAGCGAATACTCGAAGGAAGGGTAATACAAGGAAGACCGAATAAACCGTGTATATAATCATTCGTAATCGCACCTGTTTGCCCTTCTCCCCAAATACCTAATCCTCACAATTATATCTCTCCTCACATTTATTAACAAACTAATCAACTCATATTCTAACACTATCAGCTGTTAACTGGACTATCTATCTTTGTTCTAGGTCTTATTTAAGGCGGCAGCGGAAGGGTATCAAAATTTGACATACATGTTCCATGGGCAGAGTAGACGACTTTGTAGATATTCCTCCCCTAAAGAGATTAAAAGGGTATAAAATGAAAAAAAATGTTCAACTCGGGTGAAGCTGCGGGGAAAATCTAGTATTAGTATTATAGCGTATCCGTCATAAATAAGACAGATGCATGGAACCACATTAACATTGTTGCAATTGAATTAGTTAACCAACGTTGTCATATGCCCGTAACATTATTTCTTTAGCGCTCATTAATACAATCAGAAATTAACATTTTTATTACTTCAAACTATGCCTAATGGAACCTCTTACATTAATTAATAGTGTGCAGTAATTACTTGCATTATTTCCTCCAATAAGTGCTCTATGAGCGTAAATCAACGAGGAATTGTAAACAGGTAATGCATGAAATATTTTATAGTGAATAGTTTGATTGATACATATTACTAGCTTTTGCCGGCGGCTTCGCCCGCGTGGAATTCGTTTATATCGCGAACCGGGGAAGTGGGGAAGAAGGTACGTCATCAACTATCTTCCTGGGAAAATTCATCGAAATCGGTCAGGCGGTTTAGATTTTTCATACAAACTTTCATCCCCTTATTCAAGCCTTTAGGGGTTGATTTTTGAAAAAAAGTAGCCTCTGTGTGACTCTGGGTCTTCAACTATTTTCATTCCGAATTTCATCCAAATCGGACCGGTGGTTTAGCCATGAAAACATCACAGACAGACAGACAGACAGACTTTCGCATTTATAATATTAATAAGTATAATAAGGATGGATTAATTAAAATCAATAATTATGAAAAATATAATTTACGTAGAAGCGCATAACATTCTCCCCCATACATTTACATCAAAATAAAAACATTGCGTGAAATACTAATCCTAAACCCTTAAAAAAACTATTTCATTACTGAATGCGACTGGGTCAAAAATGCCCAATGACCTTTCCAACTTAAAATTTCACCTAAAAGTATAAATTTTATTACGATCTACTTGTTGACATCCTTTTAGGAGTTGACCTTTTTAATAATATATTGTAGGAGTTAACAAATTACATTCATTCACAATAATTCATATTTCAAAACAATGGAAGTACAAAATTTATAATAACCAAAAAGTACACCCATAGCTTTCCAGCGATGTGCGTGCCGACACACCTAGACCGAGAAAAGAAACTTAGGTAAATTCATTTTTCATCAACTGCATTGGGAATCGAACACAGGACCCTCCGAGAGATGGACTACGTTTTGAAGGGTCCTCTGTTCGTATTAATTATTTATTTACTTTATTTAAAAGTTTTGGAGATAAAACGTAGAATTCTTCAGTGGATAGATTTAATTGTTTTGTGCCTAATTGTGTTACTCATTTGTTATTCGTGACTCAAAATTCTATCCACACTGTTAACATTTTAATAATGACAATTATTTCTAATTACATCGCAACGCCACATTGTTAAGCCCTTGTAATTGGTACCAATTCACAGTATAAACGAATGTAAAAAAAGATAAACTGAGCACTTCGGTTTATAATGCGGTGGTGTAAGTGAAGCGAAATGTGTTTGAATAATAAAACGATCAGGAAACCAACTTCTCCTTGTTTTAATTTTGTTTTGTTTGGTTGACGAGCTTTTACAATGTTTTGTAGCATTTTTGTGTTAACTTTTTTATTTTTACCGATACATAAACGTTTACAAACACTTCCGTACTCCCTCAAGAGGAATTTCACTAATATACATATACGAATACATCTGACTGTGCTTATTTTAATCAATCGTAAAACAGTATCTCAAGCAGTTGGTTGTAGGTCGTTGGAAACTTCATGGAACGTAATGTTTATGTTAGGTTACCAAAACAATAACATTATGAGACACTTATAAAAATATGGCAGCAAATATTACTCGACCAGAAAAACAGGATGCACGTTTCCGTTTGCTTATTGAGCAAAACATCTCGTCTAGCTTTCTGGAACTATTTATGTTTTAGTTATAATACCTATATGTTAGAATTTATATTATTTATTATAGTTGCATGTTTTCTTTGTGTATGGGAGGACCTATAAATATTTATAGTTATGTAATCATCACCATACTTTTGTAAAAATGGATATCAACAATGTTACACTTGATACTATTAACTACGGATTCCTATCTTTCAACATAAAATTATATTTAAAAAATGGAATAAGGTTCAATACACTTATCATAAACAAAGAAGCATAAATAAATAAAAATTGTCAAGTTGAATGTGCATATTTATAAGTTTCACTTTGGTACTTGTGTTTTAATTTACAACTTTTTCTTTTTAATATTGGTTACTAATACGGGTGACTTTGTGAGTACAAATATCTTTGAAAAGAATATAGAACTAGAAGTTTCAGCGCGTCGCATCGAGGCAAGCAAAGAAGCTAATTTCATAAAAAATCTCAACTTTCGTCATTCGTTGAATTCTGCGTCCAAGTTGCAAAGTTTTCTTGGTAAGTTAGGATCAAAATCGTTTCACCTGCAATATAAGCCAGCTGATGTTATTAGTAAAATATCTACTTTGTGTACAAATTTTTACAAACAGCTTTTGCAATTGCAAAACCAAAATTCTGGTAAGAAGCGTTGTTTATCACAGACATGGTACAATTAATACCTAAATATCTTACTGATTGAAGTTCATAGAAGATATTCGATAAAACAATTGATAGAAAAGTTTTATTAATGCTCCTATTTTTTATACAAAAGCCCCTGTTAATAATTTTGAAGTTTTGCCCATCTTTCTTCCCGCTAATACCAGAAACCGCTCATATGATCTGAATGCGGTTTCACTTAGCTTTAAGAACTTTTATATTAATCGATCAACAGATAAAAGAACGTCGTTTTTAATGAATAAGGTTTCAGTGTTTTTCTGAGTGTAGCTGTAGATACTTATCTATACTCGTATTATGTCCTAAGCATTAGATACCCTATAAAGCGAATTGAGATATTTAATAAGACACAGAGTTTGTCATTCGGTAGAACAATAATGTTAGTAAAACGTGATATCAGTAACACCATAAATAAAAAACCTTACACAAGCGCATTCTATACCTAATCTCAGTCTGTATCGCAGTTTGTATGTAAATAAATAATGTACCTACTTAAAAATACAGACTTTTGACATAATATATGTGAGGAACGTTTAAAGGGTTACATAAATGGCTAAGCGATTTGAGATTGGGCATAATAAAAAATGAATTTAGAGATCGCGTGCAAAACTAAGGAAAAAGAAACCTAGAACCGTGACAAATTACATTGACTGAATGTGAAATATGAAGTAAAATAACTCATGGGGAGGTTGAAACCTACGCACTTTTCCAGTCTCGTGTAATATTCTTCGAAGCAATAACATTATTTTATTTGTCTACCTTATATCGGTAATAAATAAGGAGGATCGGGATCTTGATTTTGATTGACTCTAGACTGTGATACCAATAATTTCTATTCTGATCTTATTTACCTTTGGCTGCAGGTAACTTAAATTAGTTGCCAAACATTGCCATTTATGTTCGTTATGCCATTATTTTAAGGTAGGTTTGATTTGTAAAATGTATATCGATCGCACTTTTTTCGTCGAAGGGTCATAAAATAACGTGGGTTTTATGCTTATTTTAAGGTTTATTATTTATTTGAAGGTGCGTATCTTAATTGTGTTAGTGGGTGGCAGTGAACAATTAGTTATTATGGCTCGACTGCAAACAAATTACATTAAAAAACCTTTTAAACGCAATGAGCCATTCATTCAGTAATTTTGAATGAGTAATTTATTACCAATCTCTACATATAATAAAAATATTACTGGTTCATGTCTGTACATAGAAGAAATTTGGGAAAAAAATGTATAAAGTGTTTTCATATTAGTAATTAGAAGCCAAATATATTATTTTAAAAATAATATCTTATCCGGGCACCATGCTAACATTACTGAATGAAATGTACTGAATTCTCAATTATATTTCTTGATGACCAACTTAAAATCTGGTGCATGTTTTATGTTGAGATGCCGCTTAGTACCTACCTAAGATACAAATATGTAAAATAGGTATTACTTTCCAAGACAATGTCTACCTGGTCACGTAGTTCTATAAGCTTGAAGTCGGATTTTCTAAATCCCAATGTTACTTAATAGATCTCATATCTGATATCTCTAATGATAATTAAAACTAACAAATCTAGCAATCGATTATTGTACGCTGATGGTGCTTAATTCAGTTAAACAGGATATTTATAAATTTCGAGATCTCACTTTTAATCTACTTATAGATCATTCCTTCCAAAGTAGTTTTGAAAATAATCATGAAATGTTTCGGTCCTTCAGCGTCGAGAAAACACTACGGATCCTCGGCTTGTTTAGATTGGCAAGTTATGAATGATTTCTAGTATTAGATACTGACTATAGGTTACTAAAGTTTTTGTATTAAAAAAATACATATTTAATACTTTTATAAATTGACAATTAGACTAAAAGACAAAAATTGTAACCAGGGAGAATAAGTACCTTTAACCTAGTTTTTGTCCAGTAGCTATATCGACACGTAGTAGATCTAGTTATTTTTGGACGATATAAAATTATCATCCAATCCTATCTAATCAGAGCTTGACGGGTATTCCACAAAATTTATTCTTCAATATAGTTGTTAGTACAGATATGCATGCGTTCTTAATCTCACATTACAGTACACGAACGACAATAAGTTACATACATTAACAGTGTGTCCTCCTCCACTTATTCATATCCCCATGGTAGTTCATTTAGCCCTCAGTGAACATTATTATTCGATAGATAAAGTTAGAGATATGAACTTACCTAGCTTCACTGGGTTTCCAATAATGTGTCACCTCGTTGACAAGTAATAAAAGCACTACATAGCTTATTGATGTGCTCGGAGCGAACGAGTGTAGCGTTTATTATTGTTACAGAGGTATTTATTTGTCTCCGGTATATTTC
>DWJQ01001565.1:0-10847 GCA_018248915.1 Hesperia meskei straton | reverse complement strand
TTGCAATTGTTTAAACAATTTCGGTTTAAACAATATGGCACCGGGTTGCGCCATGGCAACATGCATTTATATCATTAGGAGGGCAATTTGAAGAGGATCGAAAAATTGAGGTGGAATAGTTTTCGGTACTCATGCGCCGATTCCTCCTGGACTATTCGTACCATGTACTTGAGTTCGCTGTATCACATTATACATTACACATGGTAAATGGATTTCCCGCTGGAAATCGAACCCGGGATTCTATTCATTGCGGGCCTGGGCCCCTAGTCACTTCCACGTCTGTGGGCACTTCTAAATATAAATAAATGATATCCGAATTTTTTACCAATTGGAATATTTGGAATAGAGGCAAGTATGTAAGTATTAAATAACAAAAAGAGTACTAAAGCAAAGCGTAAATGAGTACATGCCAACAACTCCAATAACTTGAATAAGGAATACATATACCTATGCACTTATGTTTCCATTCAGCGTATGTCTACCTACTCTTGAACATTTACATGTTTTCAAATAGGTAGGTAACCGGTCGTCGACGTCAGTAATACATAATTCACTGAAGTATTAACATATGCGGGATTGCTTCCCCTTGAAGACGAAGGAAGATTGTAATACTTATACCTAATTTCAAAACTTCTCAGTTTGTGAGATACCGTGGTGGGATTACGTCGCATGTGAGAAAAAGACATTCAATTGGCTACGTAGATAACATAATTGCCATCCAGCGACTACAACGAGCCTAGGTGAGACCTGTTTTATTGTTATTAATCATCGTTTACAGGTTTAGAATAACACCGACTTAGGAAGTGGTTCAGCAATTTATAACTTAAGCTGACACGTAATAAGGACGTAGGTATAAAGAATTTAAGTATTTTCAACCTTAGTCTGTGAAATATTAAAAACGGAATTACAAATACCTAAATAAATAGACACACAAACAGACGATGTCATACATACAAATAGAATTGATTTATGTATTTAAATGAAGACAGCAATATCCAATAAAATCACATATTATTGGATTACCCGTATGGCTCGTTAGGATAAAGTGGTAGAATGAGGTCCGAAGGTACCTGGGATCAATTTACAGAAATGTACCTATGTAATGGATTTAAGTTGTTTATTTTATTTAAATATGGATTCCGTGCTTGTTTTAAAATCTAATAAATTTGTTTAAAACAAAAATGTATCAGAACACTATCAATGAACTTAATTAATTTATTTAATTCGTAGGTAAACCAACTCAGTGAAATGTATCGGATGAAAAAGATATTTTCCATGATTGCCACCAAAAGAAATGTTACAATATCTTTTGAGCAATCTGACCACGTACTCACAATCAATGATATACCGCGTCCAAGATCGCTGCCATTAGTGGGCACCAAATTAGATATATTATTTTCTGGTAGAGGAACTAGGTAAGATGTGAGCATTGATTTTATATCTTTTACCAAGGTACTCTTAACTCATTATAAGTACGGCAATATTACTTTGATCGCTACTGCTACTCCAAGCTACTTACTTTTCGGCGTAAAATATACGGTAATAGGTATTATTATAAGGACTGTTAAAATTATGATTCGTTTAATTAAATTTTATTTAACAAAAACCAAAATTTCACTCCTGTAGATTACACGAATACATCGATCGACGACACAAAAATTTAGGTTCAATATTTTGCGAAAAACTGGATGGAAAATCTGATCTGGTATTTATATGTGACCCAGAATTAATAAAATCTGTTTTTATAAATCTTGATGGGAAATATCCAGCACACATATTACCGGAACCCTGGGTACTGTATGAAAAGCTTTATGGCTCCAAGCGAGGACTATTTTTTATGAACGGCGAGGAATGGTTATCCAATCGACGTCTAATCAATAAACATTTATTAAGAGAGAGCAGTGATAATTGGCTACAAGATCCGATCCGAAAAAGTATATCAGATTTTATCCAAACCTGGAAGATAAAGGGTGTAAACGGTACTACAGTAACCAATTTAGAATCGGAACTTTATAGATTGTCAACACATGGTAAGGAAGTTTTTGACTGTAAGTATTCAACCTTATCGAATAAGATCTAGGTAGTTACATACTATGAGTATTTTTGAATTTAATACTTTTTGGTACCTAATTGAAAAGACTACAGCAAGAAAGCCTCTTCATAAGATTTTTTTATTACATTGGGGCATCCTACTGTTGCCTTTTTGTCACGAAATGCTTCTGTTTCTTTAAGTACGCTTTTTGTGTTATAGAAATTAAAATCCGTGCTCGTTTGTCGGCTACATAGGTACATGTAGGTACTTGTGCTGGCAAGTAACGTACCTATTAAAATTTTATTTTATTTTGGGCTATTTGTAGGTAGGTATTTTTTAAATATAGTATACGACAATGCCATACTTACTTATAGTAAATTATAAGTTAAACATTTAAATAGTAGTCGTAGGTACCTAAGTATATTTAAGTACAAATTAAGTACAAATTTTTCGCATGTCAAACAAATAATATGTAAGTAGGTACCTTAAAATATAGATCGGTTACAAATATAATTATAATGATTAGAGTAGGTAAGCATGCATATAAGCAGGTGAAATGGGGAAAGTGGTACGCCCCGCTTCTAGGTACCTACTCGGTGAGAGATGCTAGGTCGCGCTTATACAAGTAGGTACCAGCCTGTGTAGAGAAATGATTAAAATAGGCAAAATTTTAAACGTGTGCAAGGCTGCCCTTCCACCAGAGCCAAGCTAAGCTACGTTGCTAAGGATGCGTTTTACATTAAATACCTAATAACACTCATTTTGTGCATTCATTGACCTGTATCGAAACCGTCCGGTCTGGGCCCCCGCAGGGCAGCAAATGATTTTGATTGGGGGATGTCAAATGTCAAACGTATTCTTAGCAATTATAACAGCTTAGCGTAGCTCTGGTGAAAAATTACCCTTTGTGGTTTTGTGCACGAATTTTGTTACGAACCGTCACTCTCTCGCCGAGTATTTGCTGAGTATCATTATGAAAACTAACAAGTTTCTGATGCTAGTAAATCCTCTCGAAAAACGTTTGTACGTAAACGTACGTTTTACATTTAATTATTTATTCTGTCAAAAATTATACACTAGGTACCTACAATTATAAGTCGTTCTTCCAGTTATCATCAACGTTTTACTTGGTAATACATCAGATATTAGAAGAAGCAGGCATTATGATGAGCTTCTTGGCATCTTTTCTGATTCAGTGAAAAAAATATTTCAAACAACAACGAAACTGTATGGCATGCCGGTATATTGGTATCAGCGGCTCAATTTAAAAGCGTGGAGAGATTTCAAAGATAGCGTCGATCTGTCTTTAACTCTGGGTAATTTGGATTTAATTATATTAACTATTTGAATATTATTTCCATGATAAAATATTGTTCGGTCTTTATTGTTTGATATTGATACCTTCTTTTAGCTCACAAAATTTTAAATGAAATGCTAACGAACATGAATGGAAACAATGGCCTTCTAAAAAAACTTGTGGATGATAATATTAGCAAAGACACAATTACGAGGATTGTTGCAGATTTTATCATCGCCGCAGGAGATACGGTACAACGTTTTATTTTATCACCTGCTTACTGGTTGAGTATGTAACTATTACCTACTTATGTGTAAACTTTCTTTGTCTAAACTAATTTATTAAAATATCTTCTTATAGTCCGGCTTAAAAAAGGAGTGTCTTAAATTTGATTTTATTTTTATCGTATTTGCTTGCAGACAGCTTACACTACGCTCTGGATGCTTTGGTTACTTTCGAATAACAAAGATATTGTTAATGAAATTCGCGAGAAAAATGAATGTTTTATTAGGAATGTAGTCAAAGAAACAATGCGAATGTTTCCAGTGGCGCCGTTTCTGACAAGGATTTTACCTTCAGAATGTTATTTGGGACCATATAAATTGCAAAAAGGCGTAAGTATGTTTAATTAATATTTTAATTTCGTTTGTAATAAATTGTACCTGGCTTCAACTCTACTATACTGCGTGTCATAAAAGATAAGTAGGTAAACCGTTAATTAGTGTCCGTTAAAGTATCTATATTTCGTGGTTAAAGTGGGCCGCGACCCGTCCACCCACTGCTTCACCCACCAGTGGGTACAAAGTGTATGTTGACATTGTTGACTACAATCCCACATTCCCACTTCATTAATTTATCCATAGAGAAATCATAGACTGATATTGAATAGTGAATACTGTGAATAGGTACAGTACACCTACAGTGTGCCCAACTTATCTCTGAAATGGCAAAAATTGGAACTAACGAAAAGTCATTCATAAATACCTACGTTGCGGTCATTCATCTGTTAAAGTTGGGTTTACTATATAGTATTAAGTTTTTTTGTATTAAGTTTTAGTTTAGTACTATATAGTATTAAAACTGAAACGAAAGAGGCGCTGTCGGACGCATTTGACATTCATTTGACCAATCATTGCACACTAGTAACTGACAGATGAATGACCACAACGTACTTATAGTAAACCCAACTTAAGATTGAAACGAAAGAGGCGCTGTCGGACGCATTTGACATTCATTTGACCAATCATTGCACACTAGTAACTGACACATGAATGACCACAACGTATTTATGAATGACTTTTCGTTAGTTCCAATTTATGCCATTTCAGAGATAAGTTGGGCACACTGTAGGTACCTACCTACTGGAGATTTTACATGCTCCTTCATGTCAAACTGACAACAAATGTCATACTCAGCCCTTGAATTGTCAGATTTGTCAGTAACGACAGTGTTAGCCGCTGTCACAATGTACATTGAATTTGAGGTTATATTTAGATAATAAGTTAAAATGAATTACTGTAAATATTTAACGAAATTTAGATTAAAAAATGATTTGATAACTAAATATCGCAGTTTTAGCGTTCTGCGTACTGTAAGCGTATGTAAACCATTGCAAAATGACTTCGATACGTGTAACATCCAGAAAAACTTAACACAACCTAATGTTATAAACAGAAGGCATTTATCACTTGAAGGCATAGTGAAATGGCAAGCAGATACTTATACAAGCATATCAAACAGTTATCCTGTGAGTGCGATGCAAGATGGACTGCTATATTTTCATGATGCGACAGGACTCACCTGGTGGGCAACCATCGTAGTTTCGACAGCTCTCATTCGAGCACTTATCACTTTACCGCTAGGTATATATCAAAACTACATCCTGGCTAAGGTAGAAAATGTCAGCTTAGAACTAAAAGACATGGTAGAAGAGCTGAAGAAAGAGACTGCAATGGCCAAAAAGGTTTATAATCTTACAGACAAGCAGGCCATGGGATTATTCAAGCGTTCTTTGAAAAAGCAATGGAGAAATCTCATTGAACGAGATAATTGTCATCCTTTTAAGGCCAGTTTACTGATATGGTTTCAAATTCCAATTTGGGTGTGCATGTCATTCGCTCTCAGAAACCTTGTTTATATGCAAGCTGGTGATGGAACCAGCATGATGACATTCTTGGAGCTATCAGTGGGAGGAATAGGCTGGTTCCCTAATTTAACAGTACCAGATCATTCATACATTTTGCCAGTGGCTTTTGGATTGACAAACTTAACTATAATTGAAATGCAGAGAATGTCAAAACTTAGAACTCCATCTAGACTGTACACAATATTTACAAATGGATTTAGAATATTCTCCATTGTGATGATACCTGTAGCAGCCAGCGTGCCTTCCTGCATGTGCTTATACTGGGTTACTTCAAGCTTACTTGGTCTAGGCCAAAATTTGTTTCTTCTGTCACCCACAATACGGCGAAAATTAAAGATACCAGAGGCACCTAGTGAACTTGAAGATCCCTATGGTCATATAAAAGAAGAAATTATTCACAGTATTACAAGGAAGTCTAAGAAAACATAATAAATATAGTGGACAATTAAGTTTACTGAATGTAATAAGCTTTGGGCCTTACCCTATTTTACTTTGTGAGTTTTTGGTTCTTTTTCAGACTCCCATAATAGCCTCTATTTACACATCAGGTCGTGAGGAACAAAACTTCAGCAATCCAAATGCATTTCTGCCATATCGATGGGACAGGAATGACCCACGGAAAAACTCTCTCCCTAATCATATTTCTTCTGCATCACTTCCTTTTGCTCTTGGAGCCAGATCATGCATTGGTAAAAAAATTGCCATGCTTCAACTGACTGAGATAGTAAGTCAGGTAAATAGAACAAGAATATACTAATTTAGTCCAAAATCATTACTGTTTACTATTAGTATTATTATTGTTGTATGTGTACCCATTTATTACCTACCTAATTATTTCCTCATAAACAGTATTTGTTTTTCCTGTTCCATATACTCTTATCTTCAATGGTGAAGGTGAAAAAATCATGATATTTGAATAGTATAATTAGTATTTTGAGATTTACAGTTAAAAATAATAAACAGTTTAAAAATAGTTATATTTATTAGGTGGGTTTTAGGTTACAAAGGTATTTCCATTGTCATTCATACATTCAACTCATTAGACTATATAAATTTACTTTTTCAGGTGGTGAACAATTTTGAAATTAAATGCACAACTGATTCAGAAGTCAAGGCAATTACTTCACAAGTCTTGATTCCAAATCAAAACATAAATTTGACATTGTTTCCTAGAGTAATACAGTAAATTCAAAATGGAAGTTTGTTACAATAATGAAATATGTATGTATATATGGAAAAAGGATAAGTATTATTTACAATGTTACAATCATAAGACAAATGCATGAGAAATTTAAATTTTAGAAAAAATAAATTGTTCCTAAACAATAGACATAATGTCTATTCTTATTATTTGCTTGTTCTAAATATTTAAGTGGAAGCACTGTAGAAGTATACCATTTATTACACAGTGTCATCTGTGGGATTAGTAATATAATCAACTTGCAAATAAATTCAGTGATTCAAAATATTTTTCAATGCCAATGACATTTGCCATATGTTATTTTTGTAATTGTCTTGTTATCATTGATTTTATATCATCTAGCCACTGTTCCTTGTATTGTAGACTTAAGATATTTTGAAATGACTGCACTCTTTCGGATTCATACATTCTTCCAGTCAATAAATATGCTACAGACTCCACACATAAGAATCCCATGCCATCATTCATTGACCAAATATATATTTTGTCAGCATTTTTGGGAGTCAACTGGAATTGTAAAATGGCGCCAGTCAGTCGTTCCTTTAATTTCTCAAACAAAAATCTATCAGCCAATAACAATACTTCTAAATTTGTTTCTAAATCTGTGGCCATCGGGAAAATCTTTATTTTAGTCTCAGAATTATTAACGCCACAATGCAAAAGCGTGAAGAGATATTCTAAAGCTAGTTTTGTAACATTCTTTAATGTAACATGTTTCTCAACCGATTCCTTAAACTGCCCCATCAGCATTGCAGAGAAAAAATCTGAATTTTGACATAAGAAGACTTTGTTAGCTTTAACCATTGAAGAATCATCTAATTTAAATGTAACAATATCTTCTTTTGTTAAATTATCCAATATAGGATCATATTCAATGAACACTTTTTCTTTGTACCTATTTTCAAGAACTTTAGGATTTTTAATTTGAATGTTACTTGCTAGTTTTGTCAAAGCAACAACACTAAGTTCTATGTCTTCTTCAGATTTGTTAATTATTTGTAGTAGGAAATTCAATGCATTACAATCAATGTAAAATTTCTTCAGTGGTCTTTCAGAGCTGTAAACAAGTAATTAATGTGTAAGAAAATTGTAATACATATTTTTTAACCCTTTAACATATTATTTATACTGTTCTTACCTTACAATGTATGGTAATGTAACTGATAGTGTACTTTTCATATAGGTACCGCCTTTTAGCAACTGGTGGCTAATTTCTCCAATGCCATAACTTGATTCGGCTAAATTTGATATTAGATTTAAGTATTTAGTACTTAACCTCATAATCTGAAATGAGAACAAATGAGTTAATATTAAAAACAAAAGTCTCATTTTTTATATTGTATCTACCTATGAGACTTACCTGTTTGCACTGCACGCATTTAGTGCGCGGATGTTTGGAGTTCGCTGACATCTTATGAATCCTTAATGCAAATCTGTGCTTAAGTACACTCATCAGACATACAACATTGCTGCAAGAGAAATAGGGTATTAAAAACTACAAAAGACGTAACTTATTTTTTTTGGAATGATTTTTGTTTCGTGATAAATCACATTTTACAAACAATGCAATGGTATTAAGCAAAAAATTACTGATGATTGCACTTGATGATTTCGTGGAAAATTAACAAAGATATAAATCTTGCATATATGTAAGTTCCAAAAGGGATTGGATTCGAAATTGGATAACCAATATAATGGTCCGGGAGCCGACGATGCTAAATGTGGATTTACTCGAGCGTCATAGAGGCCTATTGGGTTGCAAAGCTTACATGAAAAGAAGAAAAAAATGTTATACAATGTATACCTTTGCATCGGCGGGGGAAGCGGCTATAGACTTTTAAATATGTAAAAAAATAATCGTTTGTTTGATGGGGGTAAGGGTTGAAAATAAGAGAGAAAAAATCTAATCGAGCGCGAGTTCAGAGCAGATTTTCTAAGGGGGTATTAAGTGAAAGCTCTCATTCAATAATCTGACGATTTCGATATAACGCAAACTCGCTACCATTATTATAATGTGCAAAAAAAATCGAACTTATATATGGGGCTCATATTTGGTGGAGGTGCTTAACTGGGTACCAGGTACCCCCTGTACCTTAATCTGACGCGCTCAAGTAAATCCAAAAATCCCCTCTTGGGCTCCGTAGCTATAAGAAATGTTTAGAACTTTATTGGCATATTTATGTGTCACTGGGAATCGAACCCAGGACCGTCGGAATAGCGATCCAGCGTGTCAACCATTACGTCATTTAGGCCATCAATTATCTAATTAAAGTTATTTCACAACATTGACAAGGTATATTAAAACAATGGATAAAAAAGGCAAATACCTGAACACCCTGGCGAGTACTTGTGCCGCTCTTCCTAAAGGTCGTTTACATCTTTCTAAGTAATCCAGCAACGCATTAATGCACTCACTTCCTGTGACTAGTTCTTGTACGTTCCTCTCGCCAGATACGAGGAACAGTAATATTAAAATGCAATCTATGCTGGATGATTTTGCTGCATATTCAAGTTCAGCTGGGATAACCTCTTCTGCAAATAATAGAAAAGGCTCTTTATTTTCTTATGCGATTCAACTTTGAGAGCAGGGGGGCGGCCGAGGCCCCGAGTGAATGTACTCGAGGCGTGGTATATATGCCAGCGATGTAGAAATCTTCGATAGCGATTCGATGTGCGATGTCGCCAGAAAATAATAGCTTTCATACAACTTAAACAGGGCAGTAAGGGCAGGGTGGTAAGTGGGCGGCATGCATTTGGGGGCGCAAATGTTAGGGTGATTGCATAGTCAAGCTTACCGCCAGCGCGGTTAGCCGGCGCGCGGGTCACGAGCTACAAGTTTCTTGTACCGTTTTATAGTGAAAAGAGACCTGCGCTGACGAAATGCGCGTGCCGTACGTCACATGACGTACATTTGTAGTGACATTCACCGGCGCCGGTCAAGCTTGACTATGCAATCACCCTAAATCTGTGTGAGGTTGGTATAGAAACGATGAGAGGGAAAAGCAACAGTTTGGGCACACGGGCGCCCATACAGCTAGCAGCGGCCCTAAACCTAATAGATTACACATTATTCACGCGTAATCTTACCTTTTAATGGGCAGTCGTCCTCATCATCGACTATAAGGTCGTCGAAGTCATGCGTAACATCGACCACATTATTATTAGCCACAGCTCCTGTAACCGCTGCTTCCACTTCACCTTCAGGTCCCGCATCAACTTCTACCTCACTGCATACAGGGGAATATCTTCCTGATATCTCGGAATCTGAGCTATCTGAAGATAAAATATTATTATTACTATAAAATAAACTTAATGATAAACATGCATAACATAACCAGGATCTAGACCAGGCCTAACATGCTCTTAATTACTTATGCATATTGTAGAACTTCTGACTTAGAGAACCGAATTTGTAGGACTTCCGATCTCACACGACCAAATCGTATACAAATAAGCAATTTTCATCTTGCAAATAATTTCAAAAAATAAGGAAAGAATTTCTTACTATCAATAACGCTGAATGGAGAGTTGGGGCTCGTAGAACTGCCGGGGCTCCAGGGTGATTCAACCCAAGAGGGAGATGCAGAACTACCCTCGCCAGTACTAAACCCAGATTCCGGACTCCAGTCCCACCTAGGACGTTTGCTGCTCGACCCCCTGTATTCTGGGCTAAAGGCAGATCGATTGTTGTCCGAATGAGGAGATACAGGATAATCAAGTCTATTGGGACTCATTACTGGAGGTGATTGGGTGGATGGCCACTCGAGGGCGCCATAAGTCCAATCATCAGGGTACATTATTTTTATATTGAGCCTCTGAAAAGGAATAAACGTTTTTGATTGAAATTTGTATAATTATCTATTCAAAATTCTCAAATTGGGACAATTTATAGATCGATTTTTTTTGCTTTTTGATCATAATCATGAGTATTGTTTGTGGAGCAAATATAGAGAGGAGACGTTGTATGTCTATTTTTCTATGAAAGATCGCGTGACGATTTGCGGCGCGAGGGGGATAAAGAAATGGGCGGGATATCGAATTTACTACGTAATTCAACTATCTCACACTAGATGGATCAGGAATACGGCCCTGTAGTTTTGTTGTTGTAAGTAGTTGTCGATAGATGGCGCTGTTTACAAAATGATTATAAAAACTAGAAAAATAATATTTT
>DWJQ01001564.1:0-10848 GCA_018248915.1 Hesperia meskei straton | reverse complement strand
ATTGACTACTGTGACTTTGACAATTGTCGGCCACATTTGTTTTGTAGTTAAGTCTCTTCTAAAAAAACGGACTATACTTCTATGTATAAACACAACATTAAAATTGAATAAGTAACATGATTAAATATTTCTATGTATATCTAAACATTGATCACAGTTATCCGCAAGCTAAAGTAAATATTTTATGTGTACAACATATGGACTAGCTTGCCATTTCAACCCTAGAGAGAACCCTACAGAGTTTCGTTACCGCAACAGACAAACATTATTCTCCCCCTACTTTCCACACTTCAAACCCTCAACACTTGAGTGCGGCATCCCAGTGATTCATTCGCGAGCGTGTCATTGTGGCTTATTTGTACCAGCTTAATGATGGAGAGGATTAACATCTTGTTTCGACGAGAAGTGTCTATCCGCAAGCACATACAACGTAAATACGTTATGATGTATGTAATCGTCTCAATGCAGCTCTTAGACATCCATCATTTGATTAACGATTTTGGGCCTGAGTTTCAGCTATGATTTATCATGTAGACAGCACAGACATGCCTCACCATTATTATATATGGTCTGGAGATTACGCAATAGGTACATAATTATGATTACCTACCTATAGTAACCTCTTTTTTCTTTCTGATTTCGCCTTTCACACGAATTTCAAGAAGACAGTTCATGTAACTAAAATTTTTGTTTCTTAACTGGAAGACTCGCTAAGTTAAACGTCTTCTTCAAAAACGACCACTGTAAGAAGGGACTGGTTTGATTCGATTCACAGTTGGATTTGTTTCACATAAACTGGACGAATTTCCTACCACCGACAATTTACCACCTTACGCTACTTTCATTCAATTTGCACAAATTTAACTGCATATTGTTTTAATGGATAGTTCTCGATAGATTTTGCTCAAGTAAATTACTTGGTTAAGTCTCTTAGTGGGTTGTTAAGCTGGCCCAAGTAAGAGGCGAGAATTTACTGAAAATAGCCGAAGTTTCTAAGCGCGTTGAAGGATTTCTATCTATACGACCGCTATCTTGCAATGAAGTCAGTGTGTATTTTATAAACTTTATAAATAAAACACTAAAGAACTCCAAAAAGTTATCGTTCAGCAGTCACATGAATCTCAAATGTCGAATTTCATCAATTTCTTATAAACAATTAGATCTATCCGCGATTTGTAACTCATATAAGCTGCAAAAGGTTAAGCCTCTAATCCCATTACTTCCACGCATAACTTCTGCAAGAAAACAAAGACAAGTGTAAACCTGATATAATAACTAAGACGGGTCAGTACACTGAAAGCCATAGAACGAAACCCTGAAACTAACGCGATCGTATGTCATAAACCGATTACAGGCGTTGTCTCACCGCAGACCAGACAAGTTATTACGGAATATTAATAAATATTCAACATTACAGAAGCTTTGTACTAGTGAAAACGTTTGTTGTTGCTGTGTTTCTGCTCTTATTTACAAAGTATTTAATATTTTATTCACAAGAGCAGAGATAGCCGACCGGTTTATCGTTGGATTAACAAACCACATGGTTCAGGTACAAGCCCTGCATGCAAAATTATTTGCATAAGTATTAAAATTTTATTACCATCTGCTTTTTGGGAGCGGAAATATAGTGATGAAACCTGCACACATAAGATTTTCCCTATTGTTCTCAAAGATGAGAGATCAGCATGGTAGACTACAGCTTTTACCCTTTACATTGTGAAAGAAGACAAGTACCAGCATAGAGGTAATCATGAGTAGAGATGGTGATGATGACCTGGACTTACAGCAAAGTTTCCTCGTATACAAATTGACACACGGCTCACTCCGATTGACTAGTTGTGTCTACTACACTACTACAGTTCATCGTTGTCAATCGTTAAAGTCTAAAACCAACTATGAGACCTGATAATAGATATTACATATTATAGATAATAAATTCCTAATCTGTGAAATTGCTCATATCAATCACGACTGGCACAGTCGCCAGATGCATACCAAGTCCAAAATGCCAAGACAAGGACGAGAGACATTTCTCATATTTATATAAATCTCTGTAATGTCATAACTCGTGCCACCGATCCAAGCAAACTCGGATCAGATGCAACTAGACGTCTAAGTCAGTTCCTCGGTACAGTTAAGGTTAGTTAAGGCATTGACTTCAGAGCTGGCCGACACCGGCCAATATCCAACTTGGAAGTTATGAACCGGAAGAATATATTGATGCGATATCAATTTACAATGCAATTTACTAAAGATGTAAATCACGTAGGAATGTTAAAGGATCTGAGGAGTTTCTTATACGGTTTCATCTGTTTAGGAGTTCCTGTACAATTTACGTCAATAAAAGCGAAGTGTGTAAAACATTTGACTGAGACCCAGGGTCAAATCCTGCATGCACCTCTGTTTAAAAAATATGAGCGTAAAAAGATTATGATTACTTGGTTTGCTGAAAAGTTCTCAAAGGAATGTGAAGTCTACCTACTGCATTTTGACAGGAAAGTGTACTTATGTATCTGCTCTCCATATTCTGCGGGGAGAGCCTAAAAGCAGCACAGCTTCCAGCCTTCTTAAAATGAAATAATTGTTTTTTATAAAAAAAAACATAACCGACTTCAACATCGACAACCAGAGATAACGCAAAAACTACTCGCCAGCTGATGCTCAATTCAACACATCTAGGTGCAAAGTTCTCGTCACTACAAATTAATCGAGCCAAAACACAAGTTAACTGGTGTAAATCGTTACAGAGTTCCATTAACAAAAACAATCCTGCTACAATTTTTTAAAGTTCCCCTCGATTTTTCCGGAATGTCATCTTCAGATTCAAATTCAGATTCTTCAGAAACATCCTTGGAATATGTTGTTTTCAAAAAAGAAAAAATTATCTAAATCGACTCATAGGTGATGAAAAAATCTCTGAACACTCATAAAAGAAGGGTGTATACGGTCAAATTGAGGAGCTTTCTTAAAGTCATTTGATACTCTTTTTGGAAGTGAAATTACGCTAGAAATTAAATACCTGATGTTAAGTGAAGCTTAACGTATTTAGTAACTAATAATAATAATATAATATTGTTTCAACATTAGTTCCGACCAAAACTTTCATGTAAATTAATGTAAGTAAATGTAGCTATGTACGTAATGTACTTCGATGTTACACATAGTTTAATGAAGTCATATCGTTGTTATGAAATCCTCAACAAGTAGTAAGTGAATTCATGAATTAGTAATAATGAAAACTTTATCCATTCATATAACGCGCCAAAGTTAAGTCATATAAGATAATGAATTCACTTTAGTATGATTAACTTTATTATTTACCGTATCAGCATTTGGTTGGCCTCTAAATCTTTCGCCAATCAATACTGCAGGAGCATGGTGGATTATGCTCCAAGCCAAGACCTGAAGGAGACTTTATGAAGAGGTTTTGCAGATGGTGAGAGCCTAGAGTTCACCCGGGGAAGTACCACCGCCCGCCACGATACTTAGTACCATTTCTACCGCCATAATAATTGCTTTAACAGCAATTATTACTTTCGCCGCAAGTCGCCGCCGCGCTTCATTATGTTCCGTAATGATATTAAATGTTGCTAAATCATATTTAATAGCGTTTATAAAGCTTAGTAGTCTAAAAGTCGCGTAAACAGATACCGGAATTAGGTGGAGTTCCCAGCGGCACCTGCGATTGCCGGCAAACTTTATTTAGTTTTGTTTGAGGTAGGATGCGGGTTTGCCGAGGCTTGCGCCGCCGCCCGGGGCCGTGATACCGATTACTTTGAAGTAATTCCACTAGATCATCACCAATCAAAAACAAACGGTTTTGATTTAATTTACCTAAGCATTTAATTTTCGGGTTCGTTTTATAAATGGTGGATATTTTGTTACGTTTTTTGCTTCGGAAAAGTTCTTTCCTGCATAATCAAAGACTCCGGAATTAGAAAGAGTACAGAAGAGAATTGGTGGAGGAATTCGTGGCCACATTATTATTGCAATGTTAGTGAAAGATACGAAGTAATAAGTGCTTATGATGCCCTCCGAAACACGCAAGTGTTAAAAAATGGGTGACCCTGACTACTATCGGCGGTCAGGGTCACCCATCCAACTACCTAATGTTTTTTTATCAGTACCTACGATTCCAGAAATAGCAGTGGCTCATAAAATCGTAAAATTGTAACTTGACGATAGATCGACATGCATCGGTCCCTGAACCCTGTCTTCTAACGAGTTGACATAAAAAATTGTCAGCCACTCGCTCGATGATTCGGAATGCAAACTGCCAGGGACGATTCAAAGGCTCCATTTTACATCAACCGGGAAAAGAGAACAAAGCCGATGACACAACATGTGTGCTCTGGAATATTTAGTTCAAGTAGTGCTTAGAGTTGAAGCCTTGTTACTTATACACAATCGTTTTGTAAAACACTTACGCACCATACCCCAAGATTTCCTTGCATTGCATTGAAGGGTTACATGGATAACATAACTAAGAAAATGAGACATCGTTGACTCAAAAACATTCATTAGTTTCTCGTTCGCACAAATAATTTGCTCCAGTCGGGACGAATAGTAACTTCTGCCTTCTCAGTCAGTTTAAACAAAGGGATTTATAAACTCATGGTTTAGCTTCGCTTTCGTTTGTCTCTGGTTATAATCCAGTAATATTATACGAAGTAAATTTACATCCAAATCCCAGGGATCCGTTGCTCAAACAAAGGCAGATATGGAAACATAAACGGCTCTGACGGCAGCCATAACGGGTGTCGTTTAATTTTGATTGGCTGACTGACTGCCTCATGTGGCAGTTTACTGGAAGACTAAAAAACTTGAATCTCAAAGAGACCTAATTGAAGAGAGACGCATTATTGACTTTTTAGATTAACTTGGGTCTAAATACGATACTTTGAATAGATAGTTACTGTTTTGATAGATTGAATTCGTGTTTTAAGGAACATGTAAAATGGACAGAGCTTGAAAAGAAGTAAAGAGTGAAAGTTATATCTTAACATTACAATTTAACGAAAACGTCTACGGATATGAACAATGAGGAGAGAACAAATGATATTCGTTTGGTGGGAGATTTTTTTATGGAATTAAGATAGCCAACGAGCATGCAGCACCACCTTCCACTGCCGCCCATAACAACAGTGACCGACCCAGAACTAGACTCAATGAGTCTCGTTCTAAATTCGGTCACAGTTGCGTTGCTACCCCTGAGGACCGAGATAGTCGCCTCTAAAAAAGTGTAACCGGATACTGACAACCTACCTTTACCTATTTAACTTTAGGCCCCTTACAGCATGGACTTCTAGATATCAAATAGCTGCATTGTTACCAGTTGATGTCAGTTGTGACCAATTTCATGTGTTTTGTGGTTACATAAAAATGCCTTAAATTTACTGATACCCACTGATGATTTCTAATATCCCATCTCCTGCCGAATGCATCGAACTCAACAGTGTTACAAGAGTGTAACATAGAATGTGTTATAATGTTATAACATCAAGATGTATAACATCAAGAGAATGAGGTAATTTTTCAATAGTTTCCTGAGCTAATTATGTTTTATTTAGGCAAGCACTTCTTGCTTGTAATGAAGACGAACCATGAAATAAATGAATAAGATAAAAAGTCTTACTCCAATAAATTCACAATTACCTACACGAAATTCCACGTTTTAATCTCTCAATACTCAAAACTCAACCTTGCTCAACACATGACAAAATTTTAGGAATTTTAAAGAAAAAAATTAATGAAAACAATTTTAATTTTTCAGCCGCAATGTGAGTCCCGCGGAAGGATTACGGACACAGCGATACAAAATGTATGTATGTGCGACTGGGCGGTAGCAAATCGGGAATTTAGACGAGCGGCTTGTTAGCGGTTTGCACGCTTCTTGAAAGCGATTTACTAAAATATAAGTTACATACCACTGCAAACGGGAGTTCCTCGGTAGCATAAGTGCCAAAAATTAACTTCGGTTTGCCAAAAAAAATCTAATAAATGAAAATAAAGTGTGGTGAGTATTCTTATTATTATTATTTTATTGTACATCACCAAAATTGCTCTGCATTTCAAGGACTTACCTGAAAAGAGAAAAAAATTACAATTAAGTACAAATTACTTTGTTACAAAAAAGAATTAACGGCAATCCGGTTCTGATCGGTTCCAGTTTTTATTTACAATATCAGGTACACTCTAAGCTTCCACAATTACAAAGAGAGATGCGTGCCCTGTAATGATCCATTAATAGTTTGAAGCCTATAACTCGAGCTAAAAATATTTATTTGATTTTTAATATTTGAAACCTGTGAATACAATATGTCTAAGGATTTTGAATAGTCTTGTGACTTCAAAGGAATGGACCATTTTTTTTACTTCCTTTAGGACCTTTATTATTCCTTTAGTAATTACAGTTTTCAGTTTATTTTTAATTCGACGAATGACTTGTTGATAATAACCACACGAGTGAGTTGATCCATTCGTTTAGGAGCTACGATAAATAAATAAATATCTTCCTGTGTCGTGGAAGCTATGAACAACGCACAAGAGAAGGATACACCCATTGCCTCGATGGAAATTGAACTCATGATCATTGGGTCAGCGTTCCAGCGTGTAAACTAGTATGCCGTTCGAGTCTTACGATGCTAAAGACAAACAAAGATATATTATGTCAATATAATAACTTACCCTTTTCGCGTCGAAGGCTAAACAGACATCCATAGGTTTGGTAATGAGAGAAAATGGACCACTATAGGTATAGTACTCGTAGATGTTGGTAACAAACGCTTAACAAACGCTCGTGTGCCCCGCCACCGCTTGTAGCAAGTTCCCCAGCGGAGGCTCGTTTGTTTCAGTACTCGCAATTAAACCGGCTGAGTGGCGAGGATTGTCGCGCGGGAAGTGAAAAAAAATGTTTTGTCACGAAAGCACTTTTTTCCACGGCATTACCTGAAGGATACGTGGAGTCCGCGGTTCGGTATACATTTAGTATGCTTTTCGCGTGTTTTAAATGACGACTTTCTTCATTTTCAGTTCTCCTTGACTTGTAATGAGGTTATGCAAGACATAGATTTTCCTCTTTAATTTTTTGAGTTCCTGACGGGTCGAGGTTTGGCACGATCCACGTTATTAGACTCCACTTTTATCCCCGCCAATATACGAATGCGGCCCTGCACGCACAAATAATGAACGAAATCTTAAATAAATTAAGGTCCATCTGGCTGGCTAACTAACCAATTGTCTCTCCTCATCATCGAAAAAGTCTAGAGGATACTCCGCTTCTCCAGTGCGGATTGGTGAAGGGTTTAGTGGCCAGCCCAATTATCGGAAGTTTTCATGCCTCCTAATGAATGTCGATGGGCATGGATAAAACAAATATAGCATCACTATCGCCCGCGACCCAAGAACAAGCATTTAATTGTCACACTCAAATCTTTGTACCACATTATCTGGCAAGCACAAGGGTAACTATCTACTACAAACCAGACTTGGCTCAATGACATTATAATTTTGTAATGGTGGTAACTTATACCTCTAGGTACTAAAACAACAAGGAGTAGGATCAGCCAGCAGTCATATGGTGAGATGTGGTGAAGCAAAGTTGTTTGGTAAACTGGTGAGACGAAATGGAGTTATGAGGTGCTTTACAAGAAAAGAGAGGAGAGAGGGTTCACATTTGGGGTTTTTCAACAAAATCTTCTAATGCAGGCAATCTTCGAAAATAGACAGATGATCAAGAAAAGCAAAGAGTGTTTCAGGTTGTTGGTATAGTCACTGGATAAAATGTTTCAGAAGACGTATTACGAGTATTTTATTTGCCCTTAAGAAATTATTGTCACATCCTTGACTAGAATTAAATGTAATTAACGAAAGTCCTACAAAACAAACCCACAGGGACACATGTAATGTCTTTAACTACACCTCGTTAACTTAATTAGAAGGCGGTTTCCGATGTCTGATCTTCAATTTTAAAATTAGAATTCGCCACTAAAAAGGGAGTCCGTTAGAAATGACAATTCGTACTAACGCTCTTTAATTAAGGAACAAAAAGATAAGGAGTCGACGTCGCATTCGCAAATCCGATTATCGCCAACACTTTGGAGTTACTACGTTCGGCCATTCTAAAAAAGATCTTACTCCACATGAATACAGTTCAGAGTCGTTTATACTTTTTTTTTAATTGTAACGGTCAATAGTGATTCTTGAGACCACATGCAATTTGTATAAAACTGATGATTTAATGTTCGACGTAGAATAGACTCTATTAGAGATTTTTCACTGCCCTCCATCTTCGATAATAAATATAATATTCTGTCCAAATCTTTGTTTTTAATCCAATATAACTAAAGATACACTATTAACCAACCTAAAAATAAAGAATAGCTAAATGAAGTAATCACTACTTTCGCTATATCTTTCATAGGAACCTAATGACAAAATCCTTCCAAACTTCTCCATTGTTAAGATAAAGTTGTATCCCGATGGAAAAAGGAAATGTCCGTAAATTGGAACTCACATCATCATTAAGACTAACATGACATTTAACCACACAACAACTAAGACTAGAACCCGCTTATTATCCTACAATACATCTAACGAACTAAACCAATTACCAAAAAGCAATTGAGAGTGATTATTTTCGCCATTTTATTTTGACGAGGGACGTCAAATTATAGTGATCTGCAGCAGCCGCGCCCTCGGAGACTAATGACGTATCATAAGGGAGCCTCGTTATATTAAACTACATGTCGTACAAGTTCGGAAAGTAACTTGTTAGAGAGTGAACGAGTGACGTCATCAATCAGCGAATTAGGACCTAGTTTTAATTCTAAATCGTTAAGTCATACAAGTCACCGTGGCAAAATGCAAATTACCGGACTTCACACACCTGTAAGTTTGGGAATCTCAGGCCTGGAGGTTTTCACCATGTTTTCCTTCACCTTTTTACGAGTGAAATTTAAATGCCCAAAACGCATATAACTCCGGTAAGCCCGAAACGCGTACCCTGAGACTAAACCCGGATCCCCAAGCAGGAGGCAGAATTCTCAACCATCACCGCTTTTATATAACACCGTTTAATCCAACATTACAGGACATAAAAGGCAGGATCCCATCCATTACGCCACCACCCTTGGTGACGCTCCGTTTCCTTCCTCAGACACTCATTTACATATTAAATCAATTCATGACACGGAACTACATTTTTCACTATTACGTCCCCGCGGACAGCTACAGCCAATATACTGCAGATACCTTCTAATGATCCTTTTAAAGTTGAATTTATTTTCATAGTAGGTCATCGCGGTTGTTTGCTTCAGGAAACGTCAGCCTTAGTACACGCACTCAAAAATGATTTGAGGGGATTCTTTAAATCTTTATTCTAATAAAAAGGTAGGTTTAGAATAGACTGTATAATCTTATGCGTTTCGAAGTATTAACTCTGAAGATACGAACGTCCATACGTCATTACAACTTACTTATAAATGCGAAATTATTCCTGGCTGTCAATTTGTCTACTATCCTTTCACGATTGACTTCAGCTAAAATTTAGATGTACATAATTTCGTATGAAGTTAGTCTAAGGCCCTGGAGTCCCTAAGGCCCAGTTTTTATGCCGTTAATGCGTTCCCTATGGACAATTTTGACGTTAATTTATCGTTTTCCGCTTACCATGTAGCCAAAACCGCGAGCCGAAAACTTGTGCTAGACAAATAGACTTGATTTTAAATGTAATCTTACGACTTTTTCAACGGAAACACTGTATATATTCATTGTGGTTTAAGAACTTTATTCTCATTACGAATTATAATACAATTCATTTACATGAGAACTTAATAATAACTTATAGTTAACACACAGTTTTATGCGTACATTACTTAAACGTGATTGTGTACATTACTTGATCGTATTTATTACAATGTATTATAATTTTGGTAAACAAAACGAAGTAACTTGGCGGTAATAAAAGAAGGTAGGCGCAAAACAATTCTGCGGGTTGTAGTTGCATGATTGTTGGACGTATTCGTGATAGATATAAAGCGACTAGTACTAGATGCGGCTTGTGCGTACATGATGAACGATCGAAATGAGTTTGTAAAAACCTACTTCGAAGAAATAAAGGTTTGAATTATTTGAATGAATTATTACTTAGTACATTGATGATGATAAGTATTTTGTGCTTTAAATATCACTTAACAAATGGTAAATTTATGTTATACACTTTATAATACAAGGTATGATAAATATGTAGTAATAGTGAGTGACGCAATAATTTAATGTAATAATCTTAGTATAAAAGAATAAAATCTAAATTTATATACAACCTAACAAAGACGTAGACAATTGAAAACCAATTCAAGTACAAAAGTTGTTGGAACGGACAACCTCATGTACAAGACGTAAAGTCCACAATCGGCTCTTGGTCACTTCGAGAACTTGAATGTAGGATTGGGTCAAACAACTTCGCGAATCGATTGCTTGGCGAAGGACCAAACTACATATAGTAGGGGTATCGCCACATGCGGGTAGATGTTTATACCTTTGATTATGGCCTCTTGTTATCTAGACAGTACTTTGGGTTTATAAAGGGTAGTGTTTGTATTCGTCTATTCTAAATATTTTATCTATAATTTATAAATAAATGTAAGGTAATTTTTGTACTCGTGCTAACCAATTTAAATAGGATGAGTAGAAAGCTATTTTTAACCGACTTCAAAAAAGAAGGAGGTTCTCAATTCGACCGTATATATGCTTTTATTTATGTACGTTCAGTGATTATTTCGTCGTTTATGGGCCGATTTTGATAATTCTTTTTTGTTGTAAAGTAGATATGCGCAGTGGGGTCCCTTG
>DWJQ01001563.1:0-10850 GCA_018248915.1 Hesperia meskei straton | reverse complement strand
TAAGGTTATGTATAAAATTTGAAGACAAATATTGAGCGTATTTGGGTGATTTTGGCTTTAACTGATAGATATTGATGACTCTATGAAGAGACACTCACAACATACGAATTTTAGAAAAAAAAAGAAAGAATTATTCAAGGATTTAGTTTATAAACATGTTTTATGCACTCAATTAATTTAAAAAATGGATCAAATTTATTTTTTCCACCCAACGCCTCCACATACCTATACTCAACAACTAAGTACATCTCCAAAATTCTCTGGATGGTTAAAATTATCTTTTTTAAAATAACGCTTGACAACCCTCCATTGCGACTCAATGCGTTGCGTATGGATCCCATCTGAAGCAACAAATGGGTGATCCGGGCTTGAGTGGTTCACTCTTTTATGTATATATCCATGTTGCCCTAAATTATCATACGCCAACAATCTGTATGTATTGTAGTCCCCTCGGCAACATGTTTTTGAATTAGGGGAACTAAAACATCGGCAGATCTAATATTATCGGGGCAGACTTCCAGTCTTAAATCTTAACTGCCATCTTCTATAAGACCCAGAATCCAATAGCCCTCAATATGACGTCCTTTAACAAAGAAAAAGTATTATAATGACAGTTACATTATTTTTACTTATTACAATTTACAGCAAGAGATTTGAAAGAAGTTTATGTCATTAATGTCGAGGGAACTCCGCTGCGCGGGGTTCCCCTTTTTTCTTAAATTTAACTGTCAACCTAACGAACCTAACCCAACCCATCTCTGTTTAAAAAGTTTTTTATATTATTATTTTTGGCGGGGGGCTTCGCCCCCCCCCCCACCCCACCCCCCATACGGGGGCTCTGCCCCCGTAACCCCCTATGTCCCCTATGAGCCCTGCTTTGTAACGGATTTATATTTATTGGATACTATATCAAGCTCTTCCCACTTCATGGAGAATTCAAAAAAATTTGCATTACTTGAAGTACAATTCAGCCTAACCTTTGTTATATTTCCTTTTTCCAAATTTGCTTTCGTCTATCTGGACCACTTTTCCAATGCCACCAATCTTCCCAATGGATTCCTGTTTATTTAACTGGTAAATAACTACTGTCTCCCGACAGTAGTTATACCAGTCACACACTGTAGCCATAGACAGACATCCCTCTTCAGCCTTCTCTGGATCTTCGTGTATTACTTCCTGGTATGTTTTACGATAAGCAAAACAATACATTAAAAAAAGACACGGGACATGGATATTCGTATATTTTCAAACCACGTGCCTTTTCCCCGAGCGATCCTTGATCGAGCTCGGCATGCTCCTCTGTTGCAAACAAAGGAACCAACATTTTGGTTGTGCCCATATTGCACACTCATCGGTTTTCTGTGTACACGACAGATTTTTTCGGCAGGTACCAGTTCATTCCTTATGGCAAACTGAACACATTGCTCCCGTGTACCTAGCTCACGCAAGTCTGCTAATATTCCACATCCTGGCTATTTCTTCCACGTATAAATGTCTGTGTACGTGTTGTCCATATTTGTATGTTATCAAATAACAGTGCTGACGCATCGGTAGCGTTATCCTCGGATGGAACGGAATTCGCCGATCTGGTCGCCATTATTTTTATTGTTTAAATGTACAAAACAAAATAAAAATAGGAATAATAAGGATCGCTTGCCGCCAAAATTATTGATAGACACAAATTTTAAGTTTTTTTTTAAGTTTTATTTTTAAACTTGGAAGGTAGATCTGTAACCTGCTCAATATTTGTGTTATGTTTTGAAAATAACAACTAAAAAATAAAATTAAAATAAAACGACGCATTTCCGCACAAAATGCGATTAGATTATGATTAGAGCGATTAATATCTATCAATTAAAGCCAAAATCACCCAAATACAATCAATATTTGTCTTCTTTATAAATAACCTTAAAATCTTAAAATTAAGATTTAAAAAAACTATTCATTTCCGCACAAAATGCAATTAGATTATGATTCGAGGCATCAATAACTATTGATTAAAGCCAAATTTATCCAGGAAATCGTGCAGCAGGATACTAAAGAAATACCCAGCACTGTTTATGCTATCAAACAAGATTAAGTATTTAAGATGTACCTACTTATCTTCTTATCAGTAGATGTACGGGGACACTATCTCACTTATGTGTGGCAGTGTCTGATAGGGAACTCCGGGTTCGATTCCCAAAATATTGTATGGGCAACTTATAAATAGCTATAGCACAATATAAAGAAATAATAGAAATTCAAATTACAAATAACAGAGATCGTACATAAATCATACATAAAATTATGTTGATAATAAATGTAGTAAGTAGGTACATACTTAAATGCAAATAGGTAGATACAGTTTTAACGTAAGTATTCTTAATCTTGGGAAATTAGAATACTGAATCCACACTAATACATATTATAAATGTGAAAGTGTGTTTGTTTGTTTGTTTGTTTGTGACTCTTTCGCGTCGCAACATGGCTATTAAGTATATGGTATGGTTTATGTGTGTAGGGATAGTTAGGAGGGTGGAGAGTGACATAGGCTACTTTTTACCGCGGAACAACATCTCATTCCCATGGGAAGATCGATGTATTGTTAGTTGCTAGATATTTAATTCCGGAGTTGTTAATAGATGGCGTTAGGAAAATTCATTTGCAAGTTTTGAATCACGCTATCAAATATTAGATATATGTAATTTACTTAAGTCATAGGCAAATGTTACAGGCTACTTTTTAGGAGAGATTCCTACGGAAGTGGGACCTACGCGGCTGTTACCTACGGGTACCGAAGCGAAGCGCGGGCGGTTTTCTAGTAAACCAATATTTATAAATCTCATGATATTGATGACCACAAGGAAATATCGACTGCACCCATGTAATTAAATAATTACATATTATTTTATCGAATGCAAAGATATAATGTTTCTCGTATCGCAAGGCCGAACCAGTTCTTAAGTAATTATTATAGCTATTAAATACAGTTTATTGAATTACTTCAAGGAAATATTATAGCATGTTAATTAATAATATAATTATGTAGTTTATATTATCTACTATGTTGTATTGTTCCCCTGGTTTTGCTTGCCTTTAGTTAAAATTGCTTTTTTATTGAAGAAACTATCTAAAAATATAAGTATAATAATTTATCAGTTAATTAAAGAAAATGAATCATGGCGGTAATGAAATGCAATATATATTTAGGTGTGTTATGGTGTCCCATTGTTATGGTGTCCCACCAACCAAACTATATTTAGATTTACATTAATATTATTAACTCAAATTCCGGTCTAATTATAATAATTCTCTAGCAAGAATTGTGACGTGGATATACTTTCCGTAAATCAATTTATACACGTTGACACATTATACACGTCGAAAGCAATTTATACAGGTTGAATAACTTATATTTAATTATACAATGCACTTATTCGTAATAGAAAATAAGTAGCCGTTATAAAACGGCGACGTAAAGTTGGTTTATAAATCAATCGATGGATATAATATATTAAATATCAGTGCTACAATTTATCGATTAGTAATTAAGTATGGCCTTGGCGGAATAATCGACTCGTATTGGATAAGTAATTAATTTACGTATGGTATAAGCAGATAATTATGTTGAGACGGGTTTACGTGTCTGATTATCCGGTTCGAAGCTATTTCTTATGATTTTGTATACTTTTGAATTATTAGTTTCCTGTTGCTAATAATTACATTAATTATCTTGGGGTCGTATATTATCTCAATGTATAATTATCAAAAGTATTTCGTTTAATTAACTAAACGATTATTATAATATCACGTTTGATTTAATAAATATGCCTAATATTATTTCAATAATATGGTTAGAAATAAAACTAACATTAAATCAATTTCCACTCGCGAATTCTATCTATGTTATTGCGTCACAATTAATAGTTAATATTATCTTCATTAATAATTTTTAGACACGATTTGCATACTGATAAATTATTTATTTTTAAAGAAAAAGTAAATTTTAATTCAAATCTGAGTTACATTAGTAACAAGAGATATAAAAATCAACTTATAATAAAAACGTAACGAATTTTACATTTCGTTAGGTAGTAGGTAGTGTAAATGTGCAAATCCCAAGAATGTAAAAGTTGTAGGTAATACTTACGAACGACAATGTCATTCTCCCCACCGCGGGAGTCACGGATAACTTCAAATTACTTGTTGCTATAATTTTCTCATTTTGCTGTTCATAGTTAAGTTCATAAAAATATAGACACACAAGAAAACCGCCGATGACGGAACTTCGTTAAACTTTCTACGAAATTCACCGCGCAAGTCCTATTAATATATAATTACAACGACACTAATTTATAGTTTATTGACCGCAATCGTATCAAAATATTGTATTTAAATTAAATTGTCACTGGCCGCATACATTCTGTAAGAACAATTCTAGAAAACTTCACGCACGTCAAAAGTTATATCGTTTTAAAAAAGTTTAGTTTCCGAACATACGGAAGCGCGCACTGTAGATACCGCGAAAGAGGAACAGGGGCACTATCGACAAAGCGTTCGCGTATTTTTTTTTCTATTTTTTTCTTTTTTATTTATTTATCAGCGACCGGCACACATACAGCCGCGCGGCAACTTGCACGGCGCCGAATGAAAGCGCGTCATCAGTTTAAAAAATCAACCCCTTTGGTGGTGGCTTGAAAAAATGCGGCCCCGAGGGGAGGTGGGTGGTCCACCGAAATCCTTGCCAAAGCGATCACCATCGGCTCGACTTGTCACTTGTCGAATAAGCATAATAATTAGAGTTTTCGATTAGTGCTTTAATTACTTTTTTATGTTTCCGTTCGCTTTGCCAGGTCGCTCTTTGAATAAATATCGGTAATTACTCAGACTCGCTTCGACAAATCTTGGCCCGTTGTCTCGTGAAAAAATGTCTTTGTAAATATTTTTTATCGTTCTTTCATTATGAAACGGTAACGTAGATAAGTATATGGTTATTATATGCAAATGTATTCATCATTTTGCTACACAACTATAAAATGCAAGCAAGATTATGATCTAAACATCGTTCTTGATTTTAAAGTGTCAAGTTTTATGTTGTATTGTCAGTAAATTGCGGGAGTTTTCTTGATTCTGTCTGTTTATCTGTTGCGCTTAATTGAATCAATGAACAACGAGAGCTCTTAGCTTGCCGTGGGTTTATTTCTTTGGGTTTGAGTTTACACTGATGAAAATTAACGTAGACTTAGTAAACTAGTAAAGATGTTCTGTGTGGGAAAATTGATCTGTAAATTAGAACTTGTTTAACTTAGTTAAAGTAAGTATTAACTAAGACTGAGAAAAAATTGCATTATCACAATTTGTTTTGTAATATTAATGTTAAATTAAGATATTAGGTAACTTGAAATATAAAAAAGTAAAAAATGTAATACGACGAAATTTACAGCTTGAACAGTCGGAACCGTCTATATTACATAAGTTTACAAAACCGGTCACATTATGACCGGTGTAGAAAGGGAAATACGAGGATAAAATTTAATGTACTAACAACCATAACATGGCTACGTTATTCAAACGTGGACAGGAGAGCAGGAGGCCCGCGCGGGCGAGCGAGCGAGCGGAAAAATTATCGCCAGCAAATAACATTCGAAATAATCAGTGGTACACGAAAAAATCAGTAATTATTCAGATGAAGTTGGACGAACGAAGGGGGTATGGGGGCAAAGGCCGGCCAAAATAAAAACGCCGTTGCGTAGGGGTGACACCCCCTCACCCCTTGCCTGTACAAATGTTATCTAACTGCGTTCGCTTCGCGCTTCGCCCGGAATTAGCGCGCTCGAACTGACGAATTTTCAATTTGTACTCCATTTTTTCCTCGGATAGTTGGTCCTAATGGAAAACGCTAGGCCATCAGGGATTCCGTCTGCCGCGGCCACGGGCCACGCATCGCCAGGGTTAACAACGCGTTATTCGCCGTCAAAGGCGTCATCGTCGGCCACACGCATATATGTCCGCGCGCGTATGTGTGTACATTTTTACTCATTAATTTTAAAACGCTCCGGATTTTTTTCAGGGCGGGTGCCAGGGGGTACGTGGGGGGTTAAAATTGGCGATGGCCGCCGGGTGGGGTGTCACCGGCGGGGGTTATTAAATAGATTGGTCCGCGGCCGAACGGAGCCGCCGATCTGCACTTATACTCGCGTCATTAACGGGTTGAGAACCGATTTTAAATCGTGAAATAACAGCCTGTTACAGGAAAAGTTGAGCGGGGCTTATCGGTCCCGTCGTGTTCTACGGGTTTAATTGCATTAAATTGTCTAAGTGTAGTTAGAGTTCGGTTATCTGAGGACGTCGGGGCGCGAAGACGCTGTGCGACGGCGGTCCGGTGGGCGAACGCGATGACCGTGTGATCTGGCCGCGCGATACACACACGCACGGAGCGTTTTTTACTGTGGCCGTTCGGGGGAGACCGGGGGTGTTGGGGAGAGGAATTGTGAAAAATACTCGAAAAAAGGCGAAATTGTAGCAGATATATAATTAAAGTCCGACGTACAGTAACAGCGTACTGCGATGTATTATGCAGACGCGCGCGGGTGTCGCGACTCGAACGGCCCGCAAACTCCGCAAAGCGAACGAGAAAAATTAATTGAACAGACAAATTCGTATGTAGGGAGGCGGATTATCATTGGCGAGTTTAGATGCTAACGGATTTTGATTAGCTTTTTGCACATTCCTCTTGAAACGTTTTCGTGTTAGCGATTGGAAATACACGGTTGGTCGTTGGTTTTGCCGAGCAAATTATGTAGGTCAATTAAAAGTTATTTAGGATTTAGTTTGCAATATCGATAGTACGGTTAACAAGGTGGCTTAAAATGTGTCTCTTTGCTTCTTTGGGTGTTATGATTAGTTAGCGTAAACGTCTTAAATGGCTATTCGCGTTAAATGGCTATTGCGTTACATCTCTCCTCGTCTAGTAACTCAAACTACATATAAACTTAAACTATAATATTTTAACTGTATTGGGTTGGTACTCACGATCTTGGTTTATATACCTATATACATCAACCGAAATTTTTACACAATCAGTCAGTAATAATAAAGATAGATAGGTAATACGTACCTAAAAATATAAATATTGGTACGCATACTAAATACAACAATCGTGACACCCGTTACAGTTCAAATATTTAGTATCCACCTAAAGGAAATTTAAAATTAAATGATACTTAGTTCCTTGAGAAAAAAATCCGATTCCGATGCAAAAATTCAATGATATTTGTCAGGGAAGTGGTAACAGCATAGAAGACGGTAGCTGGGAACAGATTTTGTCATTACATACTAACCTTACGTAAAGAATAAAGAAAGAGAAGAAAGTTCGGTCAAAATACCTTAAAAGTAGCGCGCTAGCGAACTTCGGCCCACAGTTACATAATTACATTATCTATAAAATTTGTCACTACCCTGTTCAGATAACCCAAAACAACGCGCGTCATACTTCCCACATGGAACAAAACATGGAGTCCTAAATTTGTTTAAAAGCACTTACCTTAGTAACAAGTAACGTAATAACAGAACTCATTGTCGATCGCGCGGCGGGGGGCGATCGCGACAGATGTTAGAGGGGGCTTACGATTAATTTAACATTAAATTCAATAATAACCTCCCATTTATTGCGTAATTTCCTTCCAATTACCTTTCATTTATCGCTCTGTAACCAGATTGGGATGCGATCATCGGACGCGTCGTTTTTGACTAGAGCGATGCGGTGTTGATTAAAAATGTTTTTAGAAACTATGTACTTACTATACAACTGGAAATTTAGAATTAAAACATCGTAGTTGAGAAAATCCTCCAATGAGCTGAATCATCAAAATCCCAGACATAATGTCATAAAATAAAGCTAATAATTCAATTTACGCCAATAATTCAACTTTATCCCAAAAACCACCAATAAATCGTTTTGGAAAACTAAGCTTATAAAACTACCGCAAGTAAACTGGTTTTCGATTTTAAAAAATCGCAATCGAATCATTTCATTCATTTGGGAGCAGCAGCTACAGTACCCCAAACAGACACAACGACCCATAGACACGCAGACAGACAGGTATACTCGTAGCACTACTTCAGGAATTTTCTATCACGCGCTGAAATGAAGAAATATTGAGCCATTATTGAGTAGGTACACTATGGTTCCCCTAATACTATGAGAAGAAAACTTGACAATTTTTTAAATTGGAACAAACTTGAATTTAAACAAGTCGATTATCCTAAAAGAAAGGTACCAACATGGGTTATGTGCCTATCACTCTCCCATCAAGTCCTACGCAGCTTAGGACGCATACAGAGATTTTCGTTGGAGGCTTGCGGACACTACTTTTTATTGATGTCTGTCCAGATATCGAATCTAGACCTTTCACTCTATAGAGCCGACCCTAATATTGGATCATCAGAAAAAATAAGCTACTTACGATAATAAAATGAGACTCCCGCGCATGCGTCACGGTCCCTACTAACGGCCCCCGCCGCGCATGAGCACTTCTCTACTCGATTGTACGTTTTGTTCATTCGAGTACCAAATTTGAATTTACGAACTCCATTGTCGAATTTTAAAGTGGGAACGCAATTAACAAACGTGCTGATTATTTTTTCCCATTTTTTTTTCTAAGAACAATAGGCTTAGATTTTGTAGATGGCCTTCCGAATTGTTTCACGGTAAGTATACCGCGTGGTGAACAAATTACAATTATGTAATTGTTTGATAGAATACCATCAATTTTTTTAAAAACAACTTTGAATTGGCGGTTGATTCAATATGGCTACAGGGATGACTGCCAAATACTGTGTCGTTTGAAAGCAAAACTCTTCGCATCAGAACTCTTCTTCGCATTTAGAATGTAATGGCCATCAAACAGTTTAATTTCATTTTTGGAGTAAGACTTAAAATTAAAGTAAAAATAATAAAAATAGGTACTAATTATCAGTATCATTTCAAACTTCGGGGCATCGCATCGCCTTAAAAATCAATTTTGTTGTGTAGTGATAGTAGATAGGTAAGTAGGAAGCGTATCATGTAATAGGTAATTTGTCCTTAAAAGGAGGTATTTAACTTATGGAGTTACACATAATTCGCATTTTTATTTTTTTATTATTCCCAAAATACACCCTAGATAACAGAAAAAGACAAGTAACTTATCAAAAACTATGTATGTATTTCTTGGGTTATCGAACTCTAAACTTGTTCCAAATCGTATGATTTTAAACTTTTATCTTTTCAGGTACCTAAGTAGGTACCTACGGTAGGTACTCACGATTTTTACAACTTATAACGATCCGTAACCATAATCTATGGAATAAAGTCGGATTTTGATGAACCTCTTAGAAAAATCCTCTTTGAAAATTGAAGCAAATATTTTTTTTTTTATAGCCTGAAAGGCTGACGAAAAAGCGGACGAGCCACCTGATGGTAAGTGGTCATCGTCGCCTATGGACACGAGCAACACCAGGGGAGTCACTTGTGCAACGCCGGCTCGGAAGGAGAGCTCTTTTTAATCCTTTCTTGAAGACTTTCTTTTTGTTATTTTGAAGACATATCATAATAAGGTGCGATTTCATCCGAACTTGCTGCGTCAGAGTTTGCATCAAGTGAAATAATTTAGTGTGTGTAACAAAAGAACCCTTCAAAATCCATGTAAATGTGATTACATTCAGCACAACTTAAGAGGCGCGGCTCGTTCGTTGAACACCGTCCCTGATGTTTCTATACTACAACACAGGTATGTACTAACCTAACACTTACGAAATTGCTTGAACATGAGTTTGGAATATACCCATAGGCCCATAGGTAGCAATAAATGTTACTATGAGTTGGAAAAACTCCTTGGCATTTTCTTGTCGTTTCTTCTAAGATCACTCCCGAAAAGGGTTTTTGAGGTAGCATAAAAAAGTCGGAAGTGTAAAAACAAAATTCGAATAAAATTCATTTCGTGTTCACAAAATAATGCCCGATCTGCCAATAAATCAATATGATGAATTAATTTTGCGGCGTGTCAATCTCACTCAAGTAAAAGATATTGTTTGGATTATAAAACAAAAACATATCTAGCTGTTGTCTCGAAGATAACTTACCTTCGATAATTTTCGTTGTTCGTGTTTCGCGTCCATCACTCGAGGAACTCACTCGAGCTATAACAATTGATTCTATTAATTTATTGTATCCACAATTTTGAGTATTTATCTACCAACACAACATAGCAACTTGGCAGTTTTATGGAGATGCATATATTTTGGATGCCGCTAAACGCTTTTCGTTCATCAAATTTTATGTAGGTAACAGATATCAGCCACGCTCTTGTGCTTTTGGTAAAAAAAATTCCGCCCATTGATGAATGATGTCTTGCAGATAAATACCCAAATTTTCTATATCATAAAGGAAAAAAAAACTTACTGTAACAATCATTCAATAAAAGATACATTTAGGATTGAAAATAATTTATTTCAAATTGATTTTTCTACAGAGGGAAGAAATTATTCTTAGCGCAATAAACTGCGCCAGTATATATCACATAATAGTGCATAAAATATGGACAACACAGGCAACACAAAAGCCTCAATAGCTCCATACTAACAAAATATGAATCACACCATGTCACACCTCACAACCATACTGTTGATACTGCAATTGATCAATAAAACTAAAGATGCACACTTCCATACTATATACCCTCGAAAACACAACTGAATGGAAGAATCTTCAGGAATTCAGGTGGTAGAGCCTAGAGTTCGCCCGGGGTAGTGCCACCGCCCGCCAAGGTACTCGGTACCATTCCTACCGTCATAATAATTGTTTTTAAGAGCAATTGTGTTCCGGATAG
>DWJQ01001562.1:0-10857 GCA_018248915.1 Hesperia meskei straton | reverse complement strand
TAAAAATAATACGTCGCGTTGGGGGACCGCTCCATTTACTTCTAACTTTAACACAAAAAAATATTGATAAATGATAAATCTTGGGTAAAAGATTGAGTAGATAGGCATGGGATAGGTACTTATGGAAAAACCCTTAGATAATGAATAGTTAGGAGGGGTCCCCCAACGCGACGTATTACTTTTAAAGATATAGGTAATTTTTTACTTTTTTAATGTTTGTGTCGGAGTTTTTTAAATTTTTAATTTAATTTAGCTAGTGACGCATCAAAGATGCTTTTTAATGGTGACTTTTGGCGTAAAACAATAAAACAAATAACCACACCCAATAACACACTCAAAACACAAACACGCCCACAACCTAAAATTAACCGTTAATAATATAATCTAATTCACCCACGTAGTAACACAATGTGCAGCTGACAGCAGGGTATTAGCACCGATGATGGTAGCTCCGCAGAAATGCGCCCATCCTGCAGTAGACTGACGGCGTAAACTGGCCTGGTACGGTACTTCGGTGATGTCTACCTCATACCCGTTCACTATACGGGGCTGGGTGGACTCTTGCGGTGCTGGTAAACTCCTCGTGGCGATGAAGAACGCTGAACATGGAAGGAAGAATAATGTTGAGGATTGTCTTTACAGCGTTTGCGTTTGATTTGGAATTTGTTTTAACTGTACCCCAGAAAAATGCCACTTTTCCGCCCCTGTGATTGAAATAGGGAAAATTTTGTTTTTAGTTTTTAGTGGGGAGTGGCAATTCCATACCGAACGCAATCGCAATGTAATATTTTTTTTAGAACTTTAAAATTTAGGCACACATAGTTTTAACCGTTTTTTTATTATTTATTTCGATGTTTTATATTAAAATAGACTCACGAAACAAAACTGATATAGTAGCTAAATACATGTTGCTGGGCTAAACAAAGAACTGAACAAAGAATGAAATTTTTGATCATCCAATGCTTATGTTACCATCGGATAAGATACAGTCGCAGATAAAAGATCACTACGATTTGGGGTTCCGTGGGAATTAACAGAACTCCTGCTTACTGTCTAACTTTGCGTGTGTTGCGGATCAATTTAAAGTCATTTACATGAAATTATCAAATATGATAAGAAAAATAATTATTAATTAGATAGGCACTATTAATTTTAATAAATTCAAAAAGACGTAGTGATAAATAAATGAGAAATAATAATAATTCAGCAAGGTAAAGAGGTAATGAGACTATTAAAATGACAGATTTGAAGCTTAATAGAATAATTGAGTATCATTCGATTATTCATCTTTCGAATCATATTGTAAAATGTGAAAAAATATTTTTTACAGAAATAAGTAAATGAATAAGCTGATTTTATAGTAATATCAGTAAATATTAATTGGACTAATTTAAAAAGAAGCTATTGTAGGGAACTCCCCCAAAATCGATTGTCGATTCGAACCTGATACCTATATTTTATCTTAAACTACTTACTAGATTATAATTTAGAATGAAGAGTCGATAAGATAGCTAACACATGCTACTAGACACATCTCCCAAATATAGTCATCGCCAAATTTATTACATTTTTATTGTTAAATTTTAAGATTTTAAGAATATTAATATGACTTTTACACTATACCTAATGGCATAAAAAGATTACATATACCTATATTTATAACTTCTTTTATAAATAATTTGTACAAATATCTTTTACAGAATCTGTAAACTATCATTTGAATGTAATCAACAAATCAATTTAATGAAATATTGTTCAAACATAACTATTGCTAAAGTAAAAACCAAACGAACAGCGAAACTCAATGAACTTCCGGATCGTATTATTCGCAGGAAATAGAAACCAAACAATATATGTTACAACATATTGTGCACTATTTCATTGCAAAAACTCTTTCTACATAATGTTGGATGTAAAGGTAGTAATCAATAATCTACCTCGACTAAATTGAAAATTTTTGCTGGAACCTTTACATGTCATGTCCCTGCAACATAATTAATAACGAAGTTTTATAAAAAACAGTTCATAGCAAATCGTTTAACTTTTTTAATTGCATTAGAATCTAAAACAATAATTTTTAGAATTTATGTATGTGTGATGTTTCTTGCCATAATCTAAGAAAGAAGTCAAAGGGTTAATAAAAAAGTTATGTCAGTTTAAAGAATCATAACTAACAATTTCCAAATGTGGTTTGCAAGGGACTGGTGTCCCGAAGCGCAGCGAGTGCGGTTACCAGTAAGTACCATAAATATCAGTAAAGTATCTATATTACTATTTATAAACTATTATGCTATTTACTCAGCCATCGTAGTTCATAATTTTCCGTTACCGAGTTATTCTCCACGCCCTTCAGCAGCCTATAAAATTACTCGAAAAACTGTTTACGTCATCTAGATGGCTTCGGAATGAGCGAAATATTATAGCTATATTTCGTAGAACGTCTGATAAAGCTTTTAGCTTTATCTTGTTATTACGCATTACCATACAATTACTTTGTAATGTCATCGGATCATTGCCCACTGTTGGAGTAATATTACCTAAGACAAACAATGCAAGATAAAATTTATAGTTTTTCTACTCTTTATTTTCTTTGCAACCAAGATATCCTACTTCTTACTAATCCTACTAGTCCTATCCTACTAATATTATAAATGCGAAAGTTTGTAAGGATGTGTGTGTGTGTTTGTTGCTCTTTCACGCAAAAACTACTGAATGGATTTTCATGAAACTTTTCAGTAATATAGCTTAGCCATCGGAATAACATAATTTGTTAAAATTTATACTTAGAGACTTTTGAAGCGACTGGTTACCCGAAGCGAAGCGAGGGCGGGTTTACTAGTAATATATAATATCATTGCATTTAACCAAATGTTGTATCAAACTGAATCAACAAACGCTCACACACTCATATTACCACACGTGGATTCCCTATGGGTGGCATGGACAATCAAATAAAATTTAATTATCATAAACACCTACAATGCAACAACCAATATTTATCTTTCATATAATTTCTTTCATTGACGGAAATTGAGACCCCATTCTGCTTATTTTTAAATGCATCAATAGCATTTTCTTTTACCTATAGTTTTACATAATTTTAGCATATTAGCATATATAGCATACAACTAGCTTTCTCCCCACATCCTTGTTAGCATATTTTTTTAGTTTATCCACCTTTTATACCTTTATCAGGGAATTTCCAAAAATCCTCTTACTGCTCCCCGACTTCCCCCAAGAAAATTAAGTGTCACACAAGTTGAAATTTCGACCTATGTGGAGTTTCCACTTCCCGCCAAAAGCAAATTTATATCCTGTGCTCAAAGGTCACTTCAGCTTGTAAACAAAATTAACTTAGGACATTCTTAGATCATGCCGTCAATCTACCCTAATCGCATAGGCGCAAAGCTAAAATTTTTTGTGCCATGCAGTAATAACGAATTCCAGATCGAACGGTAGTTGTGTGGATCGTAGTCATGGCTCAACATAATATACTTAGTTTCTAGGTACAAAACACAATCGTGAATAGGTACCCTTATACCTAATATTTTACAATCCGCGAATCTCTTTCAAATCAAATCGTTAAAATATTTGAATCAAAGACAGCGTAAGATTCTTGTAATTAAACAGTAGGTACAATTTCAAACATTAAATAAGGACGAACCCTATACAAGGGTTGCCTAATTTTTTTAGCAAATAAACAAATATGGTTCAAAATCTAACAGAAGCCTCGAGTATCGACCGAACTGGAGCGGTGAAGTAACCGCCGGAAAGTAATTAACCGTTAACTGATCGGCATTAGTTATGGCATAATCATTATTTATGTGGGTTAGGTAAATGCTTACAAAAAACGAAAGTGCACTCATCACGAATTACCCAATTTTTACATTGAACATTCCTCTAATATTGTAAATAAAATATGTAATTAAATACGTATTATGCAAATTTATTGCAAACGATTATTTTAGCATAATGTAACCGATACGATCCATTTTTTTCATAGAAAGAACAGCCATATGTCCAATCATGTTGACATTGCTTCAAGATTCCAGGAATTTTTAAACGTTTAGTTCTAGCTTTTAATTTTTACTAGGTATATGACCACCAGACTGAACTTCTTTTAGTGGTCATACTACTAATAAAAATGTTTAATGTGTCTACTAATCATATCAGAGACCATGTTTTTCTCATGTTTTGGATGGAATCCTAAAAATTAACCTTACCCACCAAATTAAAGTACCACTTACGATCAAAAGTAGAGAAACAGGATTTTTTCACAGGTATTCGAATCATCCCAATAAAAAGACGATTGTAGTCTCTCGAAATCGTGTTTCGAATAAGGTAATTAAACCACATAGATAAATATCAGATTAAATGCTAAGATAATGAAAACGCAATTAAATTTTGGCACGACTTTGCCTCTGTGAAAGATATTATAGCTAATAGCATATTTCTTGTTATGGATTCCACGTAGGTACTTAAGAGGTTAAGAAAGAAAATGATCTCAATTACGGTTCTTATTTACCTATGTATTTATACTAAGACACTTAATATCCTTAATCCTCAGAAACTCTTTAGTTCAATATTTTACCTGGTACAAAATTTAGTAAAACCTATATTATCTTGTTAGCTTTACATACAATTTTCTACAGGTTTCGTCCTGAAATTTGACGCACTGTATTTGAATACTACAATTAAGTTAAAATTCGAGCCCACGATTTATCAATGGTTACAAATTCTAATAATAACAGGTGATATAACTCCTCATACCTATCTTACTTATCCTTTAACATATGTAGGTAATACTTAAGTATACCTACTTCTTACCGTAATACCAATGTACGAATTCGATATGAATTAAAATGTTTTATAACAAGATAAGACACAAGATATCTGTAGATAATGTCTGTAAAACGTTTTTGCACCGACGTGTCCTAGTCCACTTATATACCATTTAATCGCGCGTTGAGTACTTATGCCGTATCTTACAAGGAAGTAGTTTTGGGCACTGGTCTTCGTGGTAAAAATTTCCAGGGATTCTTGGATTATTACTAACCAAGAAGTGGACGATCTTCCAATTACTGACCCCCCGGCACTGCAAGCGAAACACTTCCGAACATTTCATGTTTGTCTGTTGCCAGGCAGGTTATAATATAATACACCAGCACCACTATGAACAGGTACTGAGATTAAGTCTGCATTTACATCGACTCAACTCTAACTGGACTCAGGCACAGCACACAGGATATCATTAAAATATGAGCTTTAATACACGGTGCTTACGGTCGAATTTTCGTCTAAATTTGAATCAGCCTTATACCCATACAATACTTTGATCGCACGTGAATCACTTTCAAGGAAATATTGAAAATATTACCGTAAAATATAAATTTGCATGAAGATCCAGTCGAAGTGTACTCAGATTTAATAATATGTGAATAACTTAAACAGGGTCCGCCAACTTTTAATACGTGGATATTGAGCCCCATTACTTACCTACCTACTTCATAAAAATGTTCAAGAGTATTTCATAATTTAGCAGCTTAAACACATGTAAAAATTAAAAAAAGAGTGCCCTTATAAACGCATTTCATAATTTCAGCACTAAAAGATAATTAAAATTTAATTTTAAATCAGAGGAATTCAGAGGTCAACGCTTAACAGTGTTCAAAATCAATCAATCAATGTTTAATTTTTCCTACCTATTCTACAGTAATGCTTAATTTCTAAACTATATGTCTTATTTAATGGATCTATAAATTAGAGACAAAGACAAAAATTTATTCGCCTCCTGTCAAGAACATAATAGATACCTACTTAACGGTACACAAAATTACATTATTATGTCTTATTGACATCAAACCAACGTTAATAAGATTGTGGGTAATACTTAGATAATACGAGTATACTTATTTCCAATATACTTACCATTAATAGACCTATGAATACGACAAAGTTACTTGGTCATCGAATATTATACTCGCAAGATACTCGTTGCGAAATCAATGATAGATTCGCAAGGTCGGCTTGGAGATTTGAAGTGCTCGATCCAGTTGCTCTAGGTCTCCTCGACAATACGAGCAGTCATGTCGATGCCCCGGCGCGGCGTGCCGCTGGCGTATTGAAGCCAACTAATGATAATGTCAAGGAATAAAACCATTCGTGACGTGAAAGTGTTAACGCTAGCTGGGAGCTAATTAAATTAGTTCCAACAAACTATTGCAGTATTCTTAATAGCTTGCACGAAGGCCATGTGGTAGTAACTAATTCAAGAATATCCAATTACATCACCTTATTGTACTCACCTCGAAAGAAAAGCCAGCAATCGAATGTCGTAACACTCGAATTACATAAGTATTCATCATTAAAGTTGTCACTGTAAGTGATCATCGAGGTTAAGTGAGACAAATGTGGAGCTTGATTGTGGATCCCAGCGAACGGAGCGTTAAAGACTAGTTGTAGCAACTCGAGACATTAAGGTGGCCTAAGTGCTTCCGACATTCGAGTTGCTCACTATCCTCTTCAACAGTTAGTATAGCTGTACGCTCAGGATTCTTTAGATCCGAGTCGTAGATCTTTGTAGAAAAACTACTGGATTGTAGATAAGATTGATCAGACCTTTTCAATTTGTAATGGTGCGTAATAAATTTCAAGGCCGAAAACCAGTAGCTTGGTCCCCGCCCGACGCAGTATTTATGTGACTGATATTTGATTTATTTTCCAGAAATCATAGATGACCTAGATGTTTGCGCATCAATTGCGTTCCAATAATCCAGGATGCGTTGCAATTCTTGCCGGAGCAATTTGTGTAGGTATGTGATGTTTTTATTGTACCTACTGTGTAAGTCGATGCAACGCAATATCCGAAAACAGTTCACTGGTTAGGCTTTCTTGTGTACAGACCTACCTATCTTTTAATTAGCAGTGCAACAAAATTGAATGAACTACATATTAAAAAAAAACTTACAGAACCCTACAAAAGTGGAATATTAAAAATTAATTATTCAATACTCATGAAAGATTAAGAATTTTAAGTAGAAGACATTACACGCTGCTTATGACTTCTTGCGTGTATAAAGCTGAAGCACGAAGCCCCGAAATTGGATTGAATCAGATCTTGTTATCTTAACAAAAAATATGCCAAATATGCCAGAGCAACTAAGGACTAACACTACTGCTCAAGATCAGCGACCTCTCCTATCGTATTACACATATATTATACAAGTATTCGACTTCTTAACAAATAGAACCTATGTAGAAAACAGTTCCTTGTGTGCGTACATGCATATCTCGGAACATTACGACACGGAACTCGTCTAACCACTTCATCTGTAATCTATATCCTATACCTAAAGAGACGTACGTATCTTAAGCCATTTGCATGTTGTTGCTATTTTAGAAGAAATCAGTTGGTGAATCGGATTCATTACGACAATAATTGTGTATTGTGTTTCTGGTATTTGCTATGGTAATACATGGATGTAGCAATGCATTTTACGAGCGATTCTTAATTCTATTTCTGGATTCGTGAATGTGTAGGAAGTGTTCTACTGATGCGCGTAACATAATATACATGTATTATATTGTAACATTAAACTACAGAAATACTTTCTATTCGATTGCAACCGAAAAACGTAAATCTGAGACAAAATATTAGTATCCTCTTACTGCTAACTTACGGAAACGACTTTAAGTAGAATAATTTTATCTGCTTCACCGTATTATTGTTTGCATTCTAGTCGTTCCCCAGACGTCTTGACGCATGACTTATTAGAATAAGGATATGCAAACTGTTCGTTAGATGCGTCATCGATGCGTTACCGAACTTCACAACAAAAGCATAATATTTACCACGAATCTATCTATAGCTACTTCAAGTTGAGTCACGTGTGTTGATTTTCCTGGTGTAATGTGTGGAATTTTGTGTCAACTTTAAAACAACTTACTTTCATATCCCGCCGTCCACGACCACAGCGACACCATCGAGAGCAGCCAGTGGTACATGAGCCCTTCGATCTTCCAATAGAGGGGGGCGTACAAGGGTCTCGTGAGGCGCAGCGCCATCATCCACACCACGTAAGCGGGGATGCAGTATATGTTGTTCACGACCGCGAATGCCGTGCGCGCCGCGATGCGCACGTACCGGCTGAAAAAGCAGGGCCGCGTCGGTTCATCCTTACCGCCTCGCCTCGAACGCCGCCCCGAGGAGCGACAACGCGATTGCGTATGAGAGGTGAGGTGAGAGGTGAGCGACCGCGGGGTCGGAGGTATGGTCGGTAGGTAGGTCGGGGTCAGGGTTGTGGGGTCGTGGGGCGCAGGGTACGCTAGAGGCGAGACGGCACCGCACCGCGTTCTCCCTGTCGATAGCTGCCGAGCGGGGGCTTTCGTCGGACGCGGACCATGGCGCTGCGCGTGCAATCAAACAAATGTTACATTCGACGATATTTATTAATGGAATCGTTCACCGGTTCACTGTCGGTATATTTCGTTAAGTAGACTGCGAGTACAAATTTAAAAAGTGCCCGCCGTGAGCGACGCAGCGCTCACCGGCGAGCTCACATGCGATTTCATTTGCGACACACATTTTACACCGATTCGTAACATTAACTCGTACGACGCGAGCACACATAGACAGACATACACAATTTAGTTTACGATGCATACTTGTGGCACGACCGCGGCCGGTCGGGTTCGTCGTGTAAAATCAATACAAAGTTCATTATATAAAATTAAAAAACGACATCGGACCGCTGAAATTATACAAAAATTACAATATTAAAGACTGTACACTATCTAATATATACAACAATTGCCAGCATAGATATGTGCGGGGGCAGTATATACAGGGCGGTGGGTACGGGCCTCGGAATCGGGCATACATTCACACGTTATAGTCGTGTGCCATGAGGCCGTGGACCTGCTCAAGGCGGAAAGCGAGTCGTTGCTTCTGCGAGAACTCGTCCTCCTCGAGCGTTACCATCAGCTGCTCATTATACTTCACCGCGTACGCATACAGTTCGTTGAGCGCGCAGTTCGTGTTGAACTCCTTAGTATGGAGCCGCGATTCCTCCGCCAACATTGCGTTCATGTCCTGATCAGATATCGCTGGCATTAACTTTATATCCGCGTAGTACCGTTCCACCCATTCCTTATACACTGGGATATCTTTAGCATAAAGAAGCTTGGATGATGGAGAGTCCTTCCCGAGAATATGGTCGGACGTGGAGCACGAGTCCATGAAAGTTTGCGCGATGACAGACAAGCAAGAATCAACCGTATTTGACTTGTGAACGTCGAAGACGAAGTTTGGATTTTTGATGAGATTTACCCAGAAACGTAGGGGAAGAGAGTTGCTTTTCCAAGTGTGCACTACTTCGGGATCGGATATCGCGTGTTGGAGAGCCTGATCGTCAAGGAAATCGAACATGTATTTTATTGCAAGAGGCAATGCCGAGCCGCGATGCGCAGTGCTGAAAATAGTTTCGAATAAATCATCCACGAACTTTTGCAATGTGCCCTTGGTGGCAAGGAGACGCGTGAGATATATTTCGGACACCATTTTATTTCCACGCTCTCCCTCTTTGTGCGCATCACCATCGTGGTGCCTAACCAGATGCCAGTATTTAAAACCGCCTCCATGTTCGTACTTGAGGGGACTCGCAGGAGGACTAGCTGAACCGTATTTACCTCTATTGAGCGTTTCGTAAGTGTGCGATTTATCATTTTTCTCCATGCTAGAAAGGTTGTACACGGAGCTCTGTTTAGCTACGAGACTGAGACAAGCGCCGTCCGGAACGCGGTAATGATTAAGAGTATTGAGCTTACGCCACTCGCCCTCGCATTTAGTAGTGCTGTCTTCGTCATACAAAATTAATCGACCGCATGCACCCGTACGCCATTCCAAGTCTAGATCGTCACGACTTGGCCTTTGAGAATATGGCGTTGCACGGTAAATAGCGTCTAGGCATTTCTCTTTTACTTGGCTAATCGTATCACAGTCAAGAACTTTAACTTGCACGTTTTCTGTAGTAGCATCTAAACCGCTAACGAAGATCGTTTGTTGAGATATGGACACGCTCACAGTCATCGCTTTGAAGTCTATAGACTGTCTAATGAGTTTCTCCTCGCTGAGAGAATAACGCGCCTCGGAGGTTATTGCATCTACGGGTCCTTTATCTACTTGACCTTTCATCGACCTAAACAAAAGATAAAGCGGCTCGCCTGCGCACTCGCGAAGGAATTTGTATAAAAGGAAAGTAAACCAAGCGCTCAACATCTTTTCGGCTACACTTTCTGTACGGCGTAGTAACAGTTTTGGGTGGCTCTTGCCTTCCATACACTTCTCTATAAGCTCCGCTAGTAACGTCTTCAAAACATCTGTGCAATATTCCATCTTACTTTGTAAAGTTACCATAATTAGTGAAGCTACATTAACACGATCGCGCATGGAAAAATATCTGTTGCTTTCTAAAGTACGAATAAATAATAATAGGAATGTTTTATTCATTATAAGCTGTCCAAACAATCTCAGACCCTTCTCTTTCCTAATAAGCTCTGGACGTTCCCACTGAAGGACGGCATGTTCGTCTATATTGGGGAACAATATTTTCATGGCGTATGAACGATAGTCGAGGAATGGTATTCCCCCCGTAACGTCTCCTATTAAATCGGTCATCTCTGTTTGCAACTCTGCGAATGCTTCTTTACATTCAGCAGCTACCCTTAATTCTAAAATATCCATTTGCTCCTGCATATTCTTCAATACCCTAATATTTTCTGTGGATTTTCTCCTATACATAACTAGAAATACGACAAATACTAATACGAGTATTACTATACTGGCAATAACACCGAATA
>DWJQ01001561.1:0-10858 GCA_018248915.1 Hesperia meskei straton | reverse complement strand
GGCGCGTCGCCGGCGCGCTCGCTGGGCGCGGCGTTCCCGCGGCTGCGCGACGCCGGCCGCGACGCGGAGCGCCTGGCCGCCGCGCTGCTGCAGCCCGACCCGGCGCGACGACTGGCCGCGCCCAGGGCCATGAACCACGCGTACTTCGCGTGTCTGCCGTCGCGGCTAGGGATCTGCCTGACGGTGAGTTGTGGAGTTATGTTGTGTTTTGGATTGGAACTGTAGCCTGCAGCCATAGCTGTAGACAGGTTGAAGCTTAGTTAAGGTGATGATGCTGTGTCGTTTGATCAATGAGGCGCGTGCTGGACGAGATGATTCACCGTTGCACTTACGGCTTTCGAATCTACAAGATGGTGAGTTGTGTTTTGGGTGGACGGATTAAGGGTTAGGCCGTTGGCGCTGTAACGTTCGGGGTTAGTCAACGACGCGCGTGAAGGTCGCGACGCGGAGCGCCTGGCCGCCGCGCTGCTGCAGCCCGACCCGGCGCGACGCGGACGGCTGGCCGCGCCCAGAGCGATGAACCACGCGTACTTCGCGTGTCTGCCGTCGCGGCTCAGGGATCTGCCTGATGGTGAGTGGATTGAAATTGAAGTGTAGACGGGTTGAAGGTTAGGCAGTTGGCGTTGAAACGTTAGGGTTGGGTTTAGTTGGCGGATTGACGGCTGCGTAGTGCCGGAAAGACTAATTGTTGCATTCGCCGCATCGGCATTTACCCAATGGTGAGTTGTATTTTCTGAAGTAAAACTTTTGTAGCCGTGTTGAAAGTTAGGTCGTAGGACCTTGTAGGTAACTCAGAGGTTCGTCAAAGGCGTGCGCGCTGAGCACGATATGTCTGCGACTATGCGACGCCTAGACGACTCGCAGTGGCATTCGCCACTTAGGAATCTGTCTGTTGGGGGTTGTGTTTTGGAACTTTTTTCTTCGAAACTTCTTTTGACACGTTGAGAGTTAGGGTGATGACCCTGTAACGGTTTTGTTCTTTTTCGCGATGATTCTTTTGTTTCCGACAATTTTCTTCGCGTATCATTTGAAAAAGCACCGGTGATGCCTTTGATGGTGTGACTGGCTTTACAATCGGATCTTTTATTTGTGAGCTGCATAGACAAAAGAGGAGTCTGGAAAAAGTCGAATTATGTCATCGAACACCTGCAATCCCTAAATCCGATCCCAGAAACCTGCTACGTATGTACTTACGGCCGGCCGACCATACATAATCTGCACCGCCTCCCGACGCGATTGGTGAATTTCTTTGTACGAAGATATGCAGTAAGCATTTCTACCAGGCTTTGTCAGACTTTGGCCGAAAACGAAGCTGAAACGATCGTCTCTTTGGCAGATGGATGCGCAGTTATATTATTGTAAATTGCGTATTTAACTAGTGAGTGGTTTATGTATGTCTATTTTAAATGTGTATTAAAACTGTTCACTGATCGATGTCTGTGTGTAACTAAGAAAGAAAGGAACTTACTTTATATTTTGATATTATCTTTATAATGTAAGAATTTTGAAAAGTATAATATTAATCTTCGTTAATCGTATTTGTAAATTTAAGGAATGGGATGATGGGTGGTATCGATATCCCATGTAATATGTTGATGTTACTGTTGTTACAGAAATAACCATATAATGTATTGTCATTACTGTTGTTGCAGAGGTGTCCATATTCACGGTGGAGGGCGTGAGCCTGCAGCCGGAGACGCGGCACGTGGCGATCAAGTGAACCGTTCCTGCGACTGTCGCGGTCTACTCCTTAGTTAGTACCTTTAATTCCTATAGTCTTAATCGATGGTCGAAATCCGGTTGACTCGATTCGGTGGACCAAAATCTCGTGATAGCTCCCCCCTTTCGACCGGCTCGACTGAGGCCGCAAATGAGAGTCCTCTGTGGCCCTGGGGCCCCAGGTCCCCCACCCCCTCTCCCGCGTTCGATCCCTTCGTCTACGTCTGTCCATCCGTCGGACGCTTTCGACGTTATATTTAGCGCTTGTTAAGCTTCTAACGTAAATATCCATCCATATAATTCAATTATTCTATGGTGACAAGGTAAACTGATAGGTATCGAGTGTACTATTTGTATGTCTATAAATATATATGAATAACGGAGCACTGTGCCATGTATCTGTAACTGTGAAGAGAATGACGAGTTATTTTAAAAAGATTTTTATGCTGGATATTATATGCTCATAATTTTGGTAAAAGTTTTGAAGATGTTTATTTATACTAAGGGTTGATTGTCGATGATGCTAACCCTCGTGAGAAACGAGAATCGTTGCCCCGTCACGATGTTAAACTCTCACCGTGAGCACCCACTCGGATCGATATATTTTCGTTAGAGCTACGTTTAAAAAGGAAAAATTATTTTTGAATGGACCTATTAATGATTCTGCGACTGGATAGGAGCTATGTAATATTGTTCGCGTTCATCCGAATCTTATGCACACATTCCTTCCACGGTGCTCAAATAGGAACTTTAGTTTGCGAGTCGCGTCGACTCGACACCCGACGTACGCTTAGCTTGCCGTTTTTCCACCTGCTTCGTTCTATTCTACTGTGAAACGCCAGCAATGGATCGCTTACAATCGTTTGACCACTTCGTAACCCTAAGTAGGGACCCTATCTACAAAGCGTGGGATCTTGGGTTCGATCCCGGCCAGAACAAACATTTATGTGTTGTTCTCGCGTCGTGGATGCTTGTGATGTAATATTAATGATCCACGACAAAGTAAGCGTTGATTAAGCGTTTGTGAATTGAACGGCGACGTAATACCAAAATTAATTTAACGCGACAGATCTCAAATTTATGAAGTGTGGGACCGTCCTCCTGTAATTAGCGAAGAGATAGGAATTTCGATAATAATAATAATACTTAAATTTAATTTAATCAGTGTACAATGAGAGGGGTAGTGTAGGCGGTAGGTTCCGTCTAAACTAAAAGACTAGTGAATTTACCAGTTTAGTGGAAATTAGTGGTCCCACGTAACGATAGGTGCAGGCCCGTAGAGAACGGATTTTTTAGAAGTTTCCCGATATCTAGAACATTCTTTGGATAACTGAAAATACTATTAGCAATTGCGAATGACATGAAAGTTGCAAACTGTCTATAAACACAAAGGTATTATCTATTTTAGCAATTCAACCTTACTCTACAATCTACAACACGACGAAAATAATAAAATGAAAAGTCGAACATTCAATTGCATTTTCGCATTGTTGGTTAAATTGTGTGTAATGGGCCATTAATTTTATAAATTGATTGTGTCTTTGTATGTGCTGAATGGATAACATGTTTGTGGTCATCACGCAATGGGAAATAAACCATACCACTTACCACCGTGTGGTATCACCATGTTGTATGAACGATTTGATACGGTTGAAACACAAAACTGCGATTAGGTATATGTCGCGCGACAACGCATTGCAAAGCTTCCGTTTGGCGAACTTTCCTTCATAAATAATCATTTTAATAGGTTAGGTTTCTAATAAAGCGAGACCCAGAGAGTTTTATTTGTGTGCGTGCAATGTCTCCATATACGTAAATAGGTACGTATCTTGCAACACACACTAACAAATGTAGCATCCATAGACTCAAATCGTAGTGTGATAACTTCGATGCGTACGTATGTATATGGCGGTGGGCACGCAAATGAGCCTCTTTGATTATTTGAAGAAAACCTATTTGTTCAAACGTTAATCTACATAGTTTGGAGGACCCGTGGGAATCATTTTTGCAATGCGATTTTGTTGTTGTGCTGTGTTTAGACCGTAGTCTCTATAGTCCATGCGTCTATAGACCGTAGTCTGTATAGTCCATACGTCTATAGACCATATTCTGTATGACGCGGGCCTGCGTAGGTGCAATGTACAGTAGCATACCAGGTGCATTGGCAACTTGAAAGTTATTCGTAATGTTAAAGTCAATAGAATTTTTGAACTTTGTATCGTCTGATAGCGTAGACTACTCCGAATAGACCTTAAACTTGTAACGTCGACACCAATTTGTGCCAATACTCTGCGATAGATACGAGGAAGGCTATAATGGCAATATTTTATTAATCGTGTTTCAAATATATTCAGATAAATGTTTATTTAATCGTATGTTAATTATAATTTGACGCTCCGTTCACCTCTGTCGACATAAGTGACAAACTAACACACAGTCATCAGTTTTAAGTGTATTATAGCTATGTATAAAATTTATGTTCGCTAAGTTGAAGGCAGTCTTGTCACCGAAACTTATGTCTAGAGCTCTAGATTAATCTACAAGCAATATTGATTGTTAAGTGAAACGACTACGGTCTACATTTGTGTGATAGATACTCGGCAGTGGATTTAGACTGGATATACATAAGTGAGCACCCGGTCGTTGTATTAACAATATTTTTCGATGAAAACTCAGATGTTGATCGATTTGTTTTGTAAATAATATTCGCGTATAGATGTATCTATGTATTGCACGATTTGCACTGCCATTTAATAAGTCCGACTCGTAAGTAAAGATAATAAATATTTGTAGTTCATGAATATACTTATGTCTACATATTTACACTGTGGGAATATTATCGTGGGCTTTTTTATTATTGATTTATTGTAATTTATTTTAAAATTTTAAGTTGATAGGAATATTTTTTTATTAGAGACTTGAGGAAAATACCTGAGTTTGGTAAAATGGTTCTAAGATCGATTTCAGTTCGTTCCATACACGCTGTCACACACTAGCCTAACGTAGCGCTTATTATTTGGTGTAATTCTGCATTCCGTTAATTCTTTTTATATCAGTTGATTTATTAACTGAAAAACTTCAAATGTTATAAATCTGTATAGTGAAACAACGTATTTCAAATCGTAATGGTGTGATATCAATATGCGTTCCCACAGTGTACTTATGTTAGTGTAAGCAGAGATGGGCTAAATGTAACCTTGATGAAAGATTACAATTTCATTTGATGCAGAGATGTCCAAATAAAACAGCGTGTTAGTCTTGTGTGTTGTCCATGGCACCCACGATACAGGGAATCCTAGTGTAACATTTTGGTCAGAACGCTCGAGATTTAATTGTAATCTGTAATCATGATTACGTTTTGCACATATCTGAGTATAGTACAGTAGCATCGGGTTGTCAGTGCTCGGGCCGTAGTTCGACTAGCGTATGGTGTGCCGAGCTTAGAGCGTATGGACGGTGCATTGCCGGGTAATAGACGATATTCAAACATGTATGTACAAGTACTAGTGAGGTCATTAAACGATATAACCGGGACTGATTCTCGTGTTTAGACATAGTTATTTGGTGTGGTTCTTAGACGTCTTTAAAGTAATTTGAAACCTATACTTGTGCTACGTCGCTGCGTAGCACATAGCACATAGCACGCGACATATTAAAATGGCTATGTAAGTGTGGAGTTAGTAGGTACACTTTTTTCGAGGCTGGTAATTCTACTAATGTCTCTATGTATATCCAAATTAGGAGTAAAGAATGGGAAGATTTTTATATTGATTAATACATTACAATAATTGAGTTTACTTGCGAGAATCAGTCCTCGTCTTAGTTTGTTAGCAAAGTGTAGAAATGTTATCATTTCGTTGGTACTAGTATCCGGACGTGATATGTCGTCATTGTAAAATATGTATCGGCCAATGCGTTATGCAAGTTTGATGTTTATTTACACGATTCGTAATGATATTTACGCAAAAAATGTTTTGTTATTCGATATTAGTAAGTAAAATTTTTCATAAATAAATATTTAGAACAAATGTAAATGTGAACGATTGATCTCGTATTTAATACGCGGTGAAACGTGAATGGTCACAAAGAACGCGCGCCGCCCGCACTTTTATAGTTAAACGTTATTCGGCTCCGAACACCAAACTAGTGAGTAAAATTATATAAAAATATTGTATAGTTTCTAAAACGCAATACTTTCTGTGTACATGATTTGTTGAGTTTTGTTATGGGGACTCGCGTCTGATTCTTGCGACTCAGCTTAACGTTATTAATCTCTCGCGACGTTTTATTTGTAATATTTACTATCGAAACGAAAAATTATGGCAAACATACCAGAAAAATTATTGTTATTTAACCAATAGTAACTGAGAAATGTTTTTGAGTTTTTTTCTTATTTGCGTCATTTATATACGTCGTACATCGTATCAATAGTTTTTTAGTTGCTATGTAGAGTATCGGGTGTTAGGAGTTAGACATAGTCGCAAGGGTTAAATTCGAATCTTTAGTCTGTAATTTAGTAGGAGGGAGGTTAATATTTCACCCGTTGAGTGAGGCACCAAACGTACCCCGTGCGATGTAACATAGAATGTAAATTGATCGGAGATTTATGTGGAGCATTTATATAGTTGAATGGTGATAGTGTAGGTACGAGTATGTTGAGCTTGTGAAAGGGATTCCGCTCTGACAGTGACGTCGCTCGCTCCGATTTCAGTACAGGCACAAATTGAAAATGGTGAGAGTCCAGTTTGAATGTTACCTATCCAATTCTACATACGTACAGTTATGTTCCACGAACGTACGTTATTGATTTGAATCTATTTTAAAGTCAAAATTATGTCGGTGGGAGCGACGTCACTATCAAAGTACGTTTGGGTCATGTGACGATTGATTTTGTTTGCTTATGTGTATCTACTGTCAGTGAACCTTGTTTGTGTAAGACGCAATAATTAGAAGGTGGTTGTATTGTAAAAGTGTTACTACTAGATTAATTTTATAGTTGAATTTCACATAGCAAATTGAAAAGCATTTTTTATGAACTTCATAGCGAATGTTGTCTAGCTAAAAGTGTTCAGCTGTACCTTTATATTGTGCTCATATTTACTGGTGTCAAGTTCGTCATTTGACCCTCTAACGAATGAACGAGTTTGTGTTGTGTGTTTTGCATTTGAATGTGCGACGAGGAACTGATGTCGATGTGTTGGGAAACCAAACTGTAAATACGGTACGGTGTTGTTGTGATCCATTTGATTTGCAGTCCTGAAATGCCATAGGTGTAGCCGTCAACTAAATATACAACGATACTAGGAAATACAGTTTGATCCTAGAAAATACAACTTGATCCTAGAAAATACAGTTTGATCCTAGAAAATACATTTAGACATTGTTTAAGATAAAGTGAAACGAAATGTACTTGAAGTAACATAGCGTCATTCTGTCAATGGTTGTGTGTGGCTAAATACGAACACATTGGTAAACTTATAATTTTTTTATGATAGTCACATACTCGTAATGTAGATATGCTCACTATCCTATAAAATGTATAATTCACAAGGGTTTTACTAATCTGTTGGTACATTCAGCCCCTCAGCCGACGACGTGACTTTAAATGCAATAAATAAATATGTATTATTTACTTCATATTATGTATAATAGTTTTAGTGAAACGAATTCAAAATGTATTTCATATTATCGCCACCTGTCTAGGACTAATGTCTGTTAAAATACTAGCATGTGATTGCCGTGTCTTAACATTTAGCTAGTGTTAGAGTAAGCGAAATATGACTTTATTGTAACTAGTTAGGGTATACATATAATGACATGCGCTATCTTAACAGGCATTATTGCTCACTGCTGATGACATGGAGAATTAACATTGAGATTTATTTTTTAATTTTAATTGTATTTAGGGTATTGTTTTATTAACTTGATTTTTACTATTTCACGTATCATGAAATTCTGCCGCGCTGATTTTTTTTATCATGTGTAAACAAATGTGCTTTTAATCGTTTAAAAGATTGTAAATATGATATTTGAACTGATAATAATAAAAATTTTTATTTCTTAAAGATTTACTGTGTTTTGATGTTTGTTGCCCTGGTTCTATTTGATTCTATAATTAACTACTAAGACGATTTATGACCCCCCCCCCTCCCCCACGGGATAAGAAGGGGTATAAACCAAAAAAATATACGCGTGTGCAGCTGTGGGGAAATCTTAGTATATAATGACAGTCGCAGGGAAATAATGATAAAATTGAAGTGGCTACGGCAGATAATCTATTCACTGAAGATGTTAAATCAGTTAAATGTCTCCAGTGGCGACGGTTTCAGTGAAGTGTACAAGACCTTGATTTGGAAGAAAAATGTAAATTATGTAACAAAATGTTTGACGGACGAATATCGGAAGCCGTGGAATCGGCAGATAGCTGGCTGCGCGCCAAAGTCGGAGGGCTGGGAATCGGCGAGTTGTGAGAACGTCCTTGGTAAGTACATATTTTGAAGCGATCTACTGTCACATAGACGTAGAAAAACAGTAGGTCTCTACCTACTGTATAGACGTAGGGATGTCATCTATCTCACACAATAAAGGGGCTAATACATATGTTCTGTCTCACATTGCGTGCCGGTTTTTTCTATGATACCTAGTGATGAACTTTACTGGACAGTCTCTATGACCTGAATGCTTACCTGAGGGGTACAGGTCATAAGCCCACCACGCTGGCCAAGTGTGGATTGGCGGCTTTCACACTCCTATAAGAACTTTATGATATTAACTAAATTATTCTATTCGGTTTTCTTTTCGGTCGACAACCGTTAATGATGACTTCTGTATTAGTATACATAGATGTCCATTCGCTACGGAGTGTTACAACGAGGTTCCCTATCTGCGTATTTGTCAACTTTATGAAAAAGTAACATAAAGTCAAATAGGAGGAAATGTTAAAAAATCTTTATGCCCTTCATTACCTTTACTCATCAGAAAGATTATTAATTAATTAATTCTTAGCTGCCCTCATTCGGCACACATCACTTAATATTATTTGCCTTGCAATTACAAACCATTCTCGAGTTACGACAATAAGATCTTCTCATCGTATAAGCTTTTGAATGGTTAACAGGAGCACTATTAAAGTGACATTACAATATAATATATGCTTCCCAGCTCCGTCCCTTCAAATGAATTTAATATAGTGAAGGTCGATCGTGGGAAGTTAATTAACTCACACTATAACTTATATATACTGAATGGGGTCTCAACCGAGGGTTTAGGTACTTGAGAATATTAAGATTCTTGGGGCTAGATAATATTGAAGTTCCGATGGTATGTCGGTAATTAAAATAATTAGGTATCCGATGGCTAGATTTCATCTTTACCCACCATGGGGCAGAACTAAGCTGAAAGAAAGTCTGACGGATAACCTAAATCTATATAAATACTAGCTAACCCGGCAAACGTTGTTTTGCCATAAAAATGTTAAAGGTGAACGAACAACCCTTATCACTTAGGGTATAAAAATAGATAGTAGCCGATTCTCAGACCCACCGAATATGCATATAAAATTTGGTAAAAATCGGTAAAGCCGTTTAGGAGGAGTAAGGTAACTACTAACATTGTGACACGAGAATTTTGTATATAAGAAGATTAAAAATTGTCATAATATTATTACAAAATTACAAAACGCCTGATCAAAACGAATAGAAATAACTTTAATTGAAGTTTCTCTTTTTGAACGTTGGGAATATATTTCAAGGAGGGAAATGAAACCGCTTTCGTTTACATTTAATTAATTTTCGAAGTGTTACTTTTTTATGACTCTATTTTTATCTGTATCTGTAACTAAAATACATAAATTTTTGCATAAATTTTTTGATACGATATCATTTAATGGCGTACCTATTTCTGGCCTACGCAAAGATTGTATTGAAGAAATATTTGCTGTAGAAATCCGTATAATAAAGTACTTAAGTACCTAAGTTTTCTTTGGTGCACACTGAAGAATATCGGTATTAAATTGTTTTACTTCAATATTACCTATGTACATAACAACATGACCTACTTCGCTTGTGAATTATGTTGAATTAGGTAAGTAGCTAACTTTCTTGATATCTGGCAAGATTATCCTATCTTAAATAATATCCCACTTCGCATTGTGTCGCATAGCTAAATAAAGTCGAAATTCGTCAAAGGCCGGACCCGCGGGGCGATTTCCGACCCAATTGTCTTCCCTTGCGCAGACCAGGAAATAATAACGACAAAGCAAAACTTTGCCGCCGTTTGTACGTGATAGCCTTTTGTTGTCGTCACTGTTTATCCTGAAAACAGATAAAAAGGAAAAGATATTTCTGCTGCAGAATAATAAAGATGTGGTTATAAATAGCTATCACTAACGACTTCTCTCTAAGTGTTTTCTACTAACGAGAGAGTGCTATCAGCCATTTTTATGAGCTCAACAAACACTTGACATTATTATAGCATTCTGCCACCACGCATAGGTATGCCTAATGCAACTTACGTCCCGTATTTAACTAGGAATAAGTAGCTATTATTCCTAATACTAAAACAGATTTGGTCTATTGGGAATTAACTACGCCTTACAGCTTAAATGCATAATTACAGAGTTTAAGTGGAGTTCGCGGAGGATTTGTTTAACTAATTGTAACTCGGCCCGCGGCGTTTCCACGTATCAACACAAATTTAATATACGACTAACTTCCGCAATATTCCTTTGTTTCCGTTAATTTACATAATGATTATAAATTGGGCGTGTATTCACATAATTTTGAATCCTTAAGTAATATCCTCACAACTTCTAAATACGTATCTTAGTTAACTCTTCTTACTCATAACTCAGCAATTGGATTGGCTGTGTAGCAGGTGATATGCAAGACACGAATACAAACAGACCCAGAACAAAAAACGTAATGACATCATTCAAATTTCGGCCTCGCGGGGAACTGAATCCAGGACCCTTCTTGCGGCAGCTGGGTGTATTAACCTTTGCGTCAAACAGACCGTATGACTATGATAATACCCTGATAAAATACCCGAGTAAAATATGAATACTGACAAAAAACTTCAAAATTTTCATCGTAAAGCGTATTAACGTTTGCCAATGAATGCAAGCGTTTGAAAGTATAAT
>DWJQ01001560.1:0-10860 GCA_018248915.1 Hesperia meskei straton | reverse complement strand
TCCGCAGCGCAGGAGACGTCACGGTTCGAAGTTATGCCCTATTTTCCGCGTTTTTACGATTCGACCAAATCTCGATCAATCGGCCAGATCGATCATTTCATGATGTGAGCAAACCTGCGATGTGGCCACGACATCAACACGAATTGGTAGGTACTCAGGTAGCCAGTCTTCCGCAATTTAACGACGTACCATCCGTTACTGTACAGAGTAACTAGGTAAAGTGCAAATAAGACCTTTTTTACACTTTAACGTACCGTATCAGTGAATCTGCAGATTACCTAGTTAATGTGCACATTAACTTATTATGCATTTTAACGGTAACATATATATTATTCTAATTGTTGGACCGATTTTTGGCGGTGAGAATTTAAAGTAGCTTAAGTAAATTTTGCTTACAAGCTAAATTGCACTGTGTGCACACGCAACACAACACGGAGTTTCAACTCCATATTTTCAGCGACTCAATTATGGTGTTCTTGTTCGAGGCATTTCCATGCCTGATGTAATCATAACCCGTAATCATGATTTTATTTTGTCCATTTCCGACTCGTACCAATTTTCTTTTTTTACAAATTGGTCACGATATCTCATGGTAAAGATAATATTCGATCGTTTAAGCCTTCATTCATATTTATTAAGAAACACCGCCTCGTCCATGATATTCTAAATTCATTATTAATCTTAAGGCCTGAAGGGTCGACACGCGACGTCGCCCGCGCATATATTATGCATGGTAATTTATTGACAGGTCAGCGGCGGCCTGTGTTCCCTGCCCTACCAATATAGACACAAGTGACGCCGGCACTGCTATACGTTCTGATAAGGTTTCCTGATCAGGAATTTAGGATTTAAAACCTGAAAGTATGCTGTAAAAAATGGTCAGTAAGGTGCACTTATTCCTATATTTTCCGGAAAAGGCTGATGTTCGTTGCAAAATTAATGAATCAATTGAACGTGTCATGGAATTTTGAATTTTTCTGGTCGGGAAATTGTACATTTAAGGAGATAAATAGATACTGTTCCCCGATGGCCCCGTGTTGTAAATGCGGAGCGAATTTGTTCTGCGCTGTAAGTTAAAGCTTCGAGCGTTAAACACAAAAGTCTAAGAAAAACTAAACTGATGGTAAGGCCGAAAAACATTCAAACTGAGTAAAGTAACCAATAAATGATATCACAAACATAAACTATATTTATATCTTTAGTCAAATTTTACAACAATCATAGTTATTATTAACCAAGACAGAATGATATTAAAAATAGAAGTCATAAACGTGTGAAATTTCACATATTATTTTACTTGAGGGTATTTCCTTCCTTTTAATTTATTCCCCAGCCCATCTGTTCTTTTCCATCATTTCTATAAATAGAAACCATTTCGTCTAATTCCGTATTGTTTTTAGTACTTAACATTATTATAATTGTATCTAAGACACTTGTATGTATAAGTTAATTGAAGTAGCCGTTGGCCAGTGGTAGGTGGCGAGTTGACAGCCTCCACCGCAGAGCCCAACTACCGCAAAACATGACGTTGACGAAGGCCGGGAATACAATTTGGATAACCTATTTCAATTTACAAATGTTCCCGGTGTATCTTTATTTTTGTTTATTTGGCTTACATAACCTTTTTGGTTATACCGGTTTACTATCGGTTAAGGAAAGTGATATCTATGTACTTTTATAAGGATAGGCAAATATGTTAAGTTATCATGATTTTAAAGAATGCAACTTTTAAATAACATCTCATGTCGCCCCCGTGCAGTGCAAGACTTCTACGTCCGCTTACGGCTGCCCTGTAAGAAGCTGGGGCAGTGGACCTCTATTTTATTAATTTATCAATTAATCAAGTTGTAAATTAACAGAATCGGTGCCCAGGTCCCTTCTCACAATGTGAGGGGTTCAGTTCAATGATCATCGTCGTCAAGTCGATGTTAAATGCAGGTTGGCAGACATAACATACACACACATTATCATCACACATCTTTAAAAACATTAAGGGATTCTCATGTGTTCAGGACTCTTACCGAGGGTTTTATTTGCCGAAGCAAGGTAATCGAGTTATTTTAACTTAAAAAAATATGGCCACCACCTTCATACTTTTTCACATGGCGGTACCAACCTCGCTCACAGTAATAAATTAATGCTAAACTAACATAAACCCTTCTTAAGTTGTCATCAAATCTGACCAAATTATGAGTCCCGACAATATTAAATGCAGCATAACGCGAAAGTTTACAACCATCCTGAAACTTTTATAGTCGTTCTCGACGAGCATACTTCATAACACGGCTCATTCTTCAAAAGTTCCCAGTATAGAAATGCTAGGAATAACTCCAGTCTCCATAGTTGTACGATGTGAAGGTTATGGGTCCCGAGGGTGTGATGAGGGTGTGACTCTCAGCTCTTTATCCTTGAGCGATTAATCTTATTTATATCGTAGGAAGACGCCGGCGCGTCGGTGCAGTTAAGGACATTACTCGTGGCTTGTTGATGGTACTGCCTGTATAGTGCATACACTTGTTACTTTTGTCACAGAATATGGTTGAGGTGTTATTTTTTATTTCAAAGTCAAAGTCAAACATATTTATTGTGGACATAAGGTACATAAAGGTGACAAACAATTAATAATAGCGCTAATATCCTGCCTTGCAATGACGTACAATAAAATTTATTGCTAATTTTACGGACTTTTTAATGCTAACAAATCCATACTCCCACAGTCGGATTGCGTTGCGTTGCGGATGACACAGACAATTTATCTAATAAATATTTTTAGTTTTTCAAAGCAACAATTTATTTCAAATAGGTAACGTTTTTGCTATATCATATTAGGAAAGTCCGTGCTTCAATTTGTAAAACTTACCTTGTCAAATTCAATTTGTATGCGAACCAACTAAAGACGACATTTTTCCAATAAACTTTTTTAAAGGACTTAAGGACATCGTGGGCTTAGTCCGGCTCATTTTCTGTCGGAAGCCTAAAAAGAACTGAAATAAGGAACCAATTTCAAAGGCTGTATTCCCGTGGTTGCCAAACTGCGGGCCGCGGCTGGTACCTGCAGTGACGGTGCGAAGAACGATTATTCCCATTGGCTCCCATTCTCATTCTCACGCACCCCACTAGATCCCGAAATCGATGCATTTGGCTGATACCTTTTTGGTACTTTTCAGGGTGTACAAAAAGGGAAGGCACGTGGGTGTTTCTACAAACAAATAGCGGCCCTATGCAGGATAAAATGGTTCTTGTACGGCCCTTGCCCCGAAATGTGTGCCCATATGCGGCCCTTGGCCAGAAAAGTGTGGGGACCTCTGCTCTCGTCCTATCAGATTTCTAAGGATTCAATTAGACCGCACACTCAACTGATTTAGGTAGACCTGAAGCAACCTGTTAAGTTTTCTCAAGCGTTACTGATATTCAATGACAATCTCACAAAGATGATACAAAATTAATTTCTCAAGATTGTCACATAATTTATGTGGGAGAATATTTAGTGAATTTCTCTGTTGATAAAAGGGCGTATTGATAGGAGTAAAGATTGTATTTAGACGGCTGTGTCGATGAAGCTCGATAGCCTCTGTGTCGGAATGCTGCAATTAATCTGTCTCTTTTCTATGATTTATGTTATTATATCAATGCATTTAGAGCACAGAGTAGTTTGTCAATAGAGGAAGTGGTTAAGTAAAATAGTTAGGTTTAAATTCCTGGGCTTGATTTTACGGGGCAGACATTTATGTAATGAGTTATATGTATTTGTGATGTTTCATTTGTTTTATCCTCGTGAGATTGTGATTGTCACTCATCCATCTAGGTATTGGTGCGTCCGCAGTTGCTTGATTCTGCCGATCCCTTGCAATCGGCGTAAGCCACCGAGCTACGAGCTTTATGTGAGTGGCTACAATCCATTAATGACCCACTACTGAGCACGGTCTTATTATTGAGGAGGCCTAGAGCATACTCCACCACAATGCTCCAGTGCGGATTGGTGGAGATATACTTATAGTGCCCTTTATAGTCGTGGTTATTCACCGTTACGAATGTTAGAACATACTCTCTATCGCCAGGGTACACTGTGCAGCAGTCCCAGAATATAGATTATTATCCTAATTACAGTCTAGGTCTAGACAGCTAATTTGACGTCACGACGCCATAGAACGCTGATATTGCCAAAGGACGATTGTTCTCACGATGCGGGTCTCTTTCACACTCGTGGCGAGTGAAAAGGATAATATCCTATTTAGCCGATTGTGTAGGTGTAGTTAATATTGTTATATAAAACTGATATTTTGTAATTAAGTATCTTACCTGGATAATCGTCATAAAATAGTATAATTATTGATATTTAAATAATAACTGATTGATGTCTGCCAGCGAATCAAAAAAATTTAAGAAAAAAATTATAAAATGTAGGTATAATCGTACTAGGCTCTTTTGGCGCGTGGCTGACGTGAGGGTGACAGAGACAGTGCCCTACAGTTTGCCTTACATGTAAGGCGCTGTCTCTATCACCCACACGTCATCCACGCACCAAAACATTCTTGTACGACTTTAGGTAAGTAGGTAATTAATAGTTTTTCTTAAAAAAATAAGTCCTTATAGTTTTTCTCAAATGACAGGGTGCTATTGAAACGGATCATTTTGCAATTATTTTAAGTTTTTTTTCTAAGTTTGCCGTTGGATTTCAGGGTTCATAGAATTCGTTATATTATTTGTTTTTCGACTGGGAGCTTGATACTGTATTAGGTATAACTATTCTGATCTTTAATCATTTATAATATTCTTCTTTCGCTGTTTCGGATATCTATGTGCAATCTGGACCACTAACCACACACTCACTACTCTCACGAGTGTCGGCTATTTATTTAACATACCGAAAATATCCTTGAATCAAAGACATTTTTTAAAACATCGCGCGATTAAACAACGACAACTTAAGGCATAATTTCTGAAACATCCCAATCACTTCCATACAATCATCAAGACAGATGACCGTCGTAATCGAATATGGGAGAAAAAACGAAACATTCACCCAAAGCTCGCAGACACGAGAAAGTAATAACACGAAATCGGTTTGCGCATTCGTCACAAATCTACGCTTAGGTCATTAGACGATGGAAAACAGCCATTAGGCCCGGTTCGGAGAATTGATTAATTGGGGAAGGACAAAGGCGAGCGGGGATCGCCATAAATAAAAATAAAATACGACGCAGCCTCCATGTTAATTCCTCCCGGTATTCCTGGGGGATGGCTGCGCGCCGGCCGCGGTTTCGGCCTAAATCTTCCACGTAGTTGACACCTTACTATCGATGTTACTTAAATTGTTGCTAGATTGAACAGATGGTACCTACATTTCAATCCACTTTGTACTTCGTAGTTTTGTTCAGCTATATTGAATTATTATAAGGTGATGTATTTACTTATACTCTTAGTCGAAGATGTACAAAATGTTATCTTGAATTATAATCATAATTATATGGAGGCACAGAAATACCCCCGCCAAGTAATAAATAAATAAAATGTTATGAATAAGTACCCAAGGTTTTTTTTGGAAAGGCGCTCGCGGACTCATTTCCCGGTGTGCTAAATTGATTTGAATGCGGTTTTAACAAATTAGTTAAATAAGCTTGAGTCAACATTTTATGTTTTCTTTACTTCAATTGCTTCACAAATAAAGTTAAGAATTAATCTCCATCGAAACATTTTGGAGTGCGGTTTCTAATGTAGATTTCCGGAAGCGGAGTGGACTAGTTTTCTAATGAAATAGAACTATTGAGAATGTTCTAAGCCCAACTGTTGAATTAGAACTGTAACTAGCGAGCAAAGTTGGGGTTGTACCAGTGTAGCTGCCCCTGGCGCGGCGTACCTCGCTCCGAGTTTACTTAAAGGTCCATAAACATTACATCAACTCAACTCCGACTCAACTTCGATTCAATTAATAGGAAAGCACTGAAATTTGAACAGATAGTGATTCATACGCGATTGAGTGCATGTGAACTTCTCCAAGTTCGACTCCGATTCAGTGCAAGTTGTTTACGGTTGAATTTTTACACTTCCTTAGAAATAATCTTTTATGTGTGATTGAGTCCAACAACATTAACTTGCTACAACTCGACTGTTAATAATCTCATAGGAAAGCCTGAGAAAGAAAACAACAATCACACAAATTATTAGCATCAATATAAAAATATATCGCATAAAGTTGACGTTCAAATTCAATTCGTATTTTTTTTATTCAATTGCAATTTCGCAAAGGCACATCTTTTAAAATAAAACAAATAAATTTCAGTTTAACTGTTTTTGTTTAAGTTAAATTGGACTGAAGTCGAATTGACGTAGTGCGAACGTACCTATAGCCGAGCTTTCGGACACGTACACCAAATACAGCCGGGTAGGATATTAACTGGAATCTTGATCTTAACTCCAGTCTGCGACAGTTAGTTTATAGTTTTCTAATCCGCAGGCTTGTTCAGGAGATCACAGGTTGGTTACAACTTATATTATTATCTTACTTATTAAAAACCGCTTAAAATTACATCGGCCTATTGGGTCTCGATAAAAAAAATGATATAAATGACAGCGACATTTTTTAAGGCAGCCTTCATCGAAGACGAAGAAAGTTTCTCCGGGAATCACGCACAAACAGCTGAATTAAATTTTATGCGGTTTTCGCAATTATATTTCTGAATGACTAACTTAAAAAATGGCGTCGCCTAGAACCTGCGATATAAATAACATAAGTAAATTGCAAGACAACTGCCTATCTGCTAGGTCAGATAATTGAATAATAAAAATGGACAGTTTATTTTCCCCGTGACGTCACGGTCGTCCACGGTTGGCAAGTTTCATTTCGCGATCTCGCTAACATTACAGGATGGTCGTTAAAGAAAGTAATTATTTAACTTTTTTGTTCCAGCTCCATTGTTCTAACTTAGTTTAATGGTCTAACTTTGAAATGTTGTCAGCGGTTCATCGAATTTTAAATTCGTTTTATTTCTGGCCATATTTTTATCAAATTGGTTTTAATGTTAATTAGGTGTTGTGTATGTAGATATGTATAACTAACACGTTAAAGTACTTTGAGTGAGTTGTATAGATAATACTAATATCAAAATTTTATACTCGATATGGAATTTGTTTTCATTCCATCTCACACAAATCAAATGTCAGCTTTTGCCTCTGACACTAAAGTAAGGCGGGCTATACATTATCCAATTTACAGTGCGCTAACTCAGTCCACTAACTAGTGCTATCATACATCGCACTGCACTAGTTACTGTCTAACTGGGTTTACACAATGCTAATTTAGCACGCTAGCTCAGTTAGCGCTCTGCAAATTGGATAGTGTAAAGCCCGCATTTACCTACCTATTGCAGATTGACGGCGTGAACTCGTCATGTCTCTGACTTGTTTATGTCATGATTTTCTTATTTAATTTTGATATAAAGTATTTGATTTTGAATGAAAGGATGTATTGACATAATGCGTAACTGGCAGGTTAGCAAGAAAAGAAAAAAAGATGACATTAGGTAATGGCGGGAGATGAATGTAAATTGATATAGCGATTGTAATGTTAGTAGATAATAAGTGTTTGATGTGATAAAAGTATAAACAGGTGATTTTCATTTTACTTAAGTGCGAGCTTTACCACAATAGTGATCATGTGGGAATTTTTAGATAAAAAGCTCTTTACATTGCCCCATTAAACCTGTCCAGCCGTTCCAGAGGTAAGCCTGAAACGCTTAAAGAATTTTATTGTTTTACGTTTCAAAAAGGAAAAAATAAAGAAAGCGTATCAAATTATAATTTTCCCTTGCCTCACCGGCACCTCATTTGCCACAAACAGATTAAGCCAATTTCCTGAGATCCATCGCTAACGAGATATTCTCATGCCAAATTGCTGTGCATTCGATAAAAATGTTGACATACGCGTGACGGACAGGACAATTTGAAGGTTGGTCACGTAGAGAAGGGTGATAGGCAGGGTGCAATGATAACGGGGCGTTACAAACGTGGGCTATTCACTCCCGAAGTTACTGCCACGTTTCTCTTCAAGCGGAATTGTGTGAAGGAATGGAATATTTATTAAACGCTAAACATTTAGGATATTACAACGTCTTGTTTTTGCTACAAGCTTTATGTGAGACATAAAATATGGTACTTTATAGGTGTATAGGAGATTATACAGTAGATATACATCTATTACTTCTGTATTTTGTAAGACAGATTAATGGAAAACGTAGATCTTTCTGAGAAATTAATGTCAAACGGTCAAGCCATTTAGATTTTATTCACAAACTTTTATCCGCTATTTTAATCCTTTAGAGTTTAGAGAGTGAATAAGTGAATGAAATGAAGATTATTTGAAGTAAGCTCTTTACAAATCCCTACATTTATAAACACAAATTACGTCATTGCTACAACAAATCCCTATATAATAATACCACTGTAGTCTTGGCAAAAGACTCGGCATGAAACTCCTAAGAAACTACTTTTCCTATTTCGTGCTACGGTGCTATGCTACAGTACAGCTACAGCTTCGATCCTTGCAAAAATATCTGTTAGGTATATACTCATGGGAAGTAACCTAGGGACAGTCTGTAATATGAGATAGCCAACCACTACATACATCTATTAATGTGTTCGTGTAATGATCCAATAGACAGACGGAGAGACGTCTGGAAATTCCCAAGAAGAAACATCAAAGTATACCTACAGATAAATCTCCTTAACTTTTATTATTAGTAAAGACTGGCGGCGTACCTATTATTGAAGAATAGTAAAATAAGAATGTAATCTAAAAATAAGATTATACCTTGACGACGAGTGAGCATATCGGATTTCCGTCGTGATAAATATGACATTACGCAAAGGTATACATACTATATCTACCTATATTTAGATGTTGCTAAATTATGTATACTCGTATACTAAAGTTCCACAACCTAAATAACATGAAGGTATAAAGAAGCCTCAAATAGCGTTTTCTGTGAACTGGAAAATCACAATTTGCGTCTATATTTTCTCCTTATTCATCTCGGGATTCTTGACTGCGGCACTCGGTACGTGACGATCGGAAACGTCCCCCGTGACAGGTAGTGTTTACATTTTTATTCAGTACGAGAGCGAGGAATTTGAACATAAATAGGTGGGTTTTTCTGAATATTTATGGGAACATTGACGGCTGTAAAATTTACGGCGTAGCGAAACAGTTGTGTGGCTGTGGGTGAATAGTTTCCGCCTCGATATTGAGCACGGCTTCTTTCGACTACGGCTTTTATTTACTGCTTACTACTACTGCAATACTATACTATATACTACTACTCTTATTTACTACTAACTACTAGCAGATCTGGAAGACGTCGTTCTGCAACATATTATTTAAGTACAATCTCAGGTCTTAAGTGACGTATTGAGATACAACATACACCATCTCTCAAGTGTGACTTACGGTGAGACAACAGCGAAAACAGCATCAAGTTTTATTCAATAGTTTTTGCCCGATACAGAACAAATACACAGACAGACAAACATTTTTAAAAATAATATTATTGGCTTCGTTGTTACTAAGCGCTAAATGCGATGCAAAGTGGTAAATTAGGTAGTTTATAAACGTATAATGTATACCTACCTACTTGCGTCAATTGATTTGTATATATAGTTACATAATCTTGCAAGTGAGAGTGTTATGGTGCGTACACATTATGCAACATGTTATATAACTTTTGTTTTATAACACGTCCACACTATCTAACATTGTTGTCTAACAATGAAACATGTTACAAGACCGTACACATTAAAACTACATTGTTGTATAACAATGTTTTAAAACAATCAATGCGTGTCATTTCTTCAAATATAGCATAATATAACATTGTTGCAAAAACTAGTAACATGTTGTATAACTTTGTTTTGTAACACATAGCGTCCACATTATTAAAACATGTTATTAAACAATGTTTTATAACATGTTTTGTTACATAGTCTGTACGCACCATTAGACAAACAGTTATCAATATACAATATAGCACTATAAAAGAAAAATGTAAATCGACGAATTAATGTGGAGTGTAGTTAAATGGATATTATCTTTAGTTTTTTTTTATCATATAATACTTATAACTAATATCGTTTATACACGTCTATATCTATAACAATCAACAACATTTTAAAGTTAAAAGATAAATTGAAAATAAGTTTATTTTATTTAAACATCTTTATTTTTTTTAATACAAATTTTAAAGGTTCCTAAAGGTGTAAGTAATTAATTTAAAGCGGATAAAATAATTAAACGAACCTACTGTCGCGTCGTGTCGTGCCGATATAATCGGATCCAAGTTTCCAAAGATATTAATTATGAGCTTTTTAATCCGAGCTACCCACTTTATGTTTTTATAGCTACCCTCACGGCGAGCAATTGAGCTAACCGGAAGTACCGTAAACAACCATGCAACGTGTACTTCAATACGATAAAACACGCTCGTATCCGCTTTTCATTAATTCGCATTTCCATGCACGGAGAAGTCAAGTTGATGGCGTTCCCTGAGATTAACATAGGAACCGTGATTAATTAAATGCAGTATAAGGTTGTACCACTTTACGGGCACCCCAAAATCTTTTAGGTGATGTTTATGAACGTTGTTATCGATACAAAGTGGTATTCATGAAGCTCAACTCACTCGGTGAAGGGAAGGCTTTTACAAACTTCGTCCTATAATATACTTTTTGACAGATGGCACGCAAACCGAAGAAACTTAAAATGCATTAATAAGCTTGGTCTATACTTTATGTACTGCGTGACAAAATCGTACTCGCACTGTATCTCTTTATTCCCTGTATCGCAGTGGCATGATGGACATCTTAAAGAGG
>DWJQ01001559.1:0-10866 GCA_018248915.1 Hesperia meskei straton | reverse complement strand
CCGAGTGAATGTACTCGAGGCGTGGTATATATGCCGGCGATCGACAATTCTTCGATAGCGCGATTCAGGCTTCGGTGGCGTCACCGTGTGACGTGTGTGCGATATCGCCACAGATACATATAAACAATTTTTGGATAGTATACGATCGATAATGGACCCGAAATTTCAATATTTTACTCGCATTTTGAAAGTAAATTTCAATACCTTTTATAGATGTATCGTAGGTCGGAAAAGAAGCTTTCTTCCTGTCAGATAAATCGTGAGCTTTTCAGGACACGTCGTGTCTGAGGAGACGTATTGCGAATTGCAGAGTCCCGGACGGGGACATATTGCGCAGCGCCGTGACGTGACGCGCGCTGCTGTCCGCGACTGATTCCTGTTGTCACTACACAAAAACTCTAGGTACATAAAAAGAGAATCAAACCTAGTCAAATTGCGCCTTTGAAATATTCCGTTGTTAGTATCTATAAAATTAACGAGCTCATAATTGTTTTCGCTTCTTACGATAATAGATTCGAACAATTCGGATTCCGTGAGTTATTTTTAGATAACTTAATACGTACTAAATGCCGTCGATGCTGGCCGCCTTACGAAGTGTGCTGTTATATGCCATTAGATATAATACGTTAGAAATCCTTGAATTTGATATGCATTGAAACGCTAAGCTCACACTTTATACAACTTTGCATCTTTCTATCTTTTTTGTCAAGCGTAAGTCTTCTCTTTTTCAATTTGACTCACAACACAGGCCGCTAGTCCACTAAAAGCTGCAACAGAAGTAACCACAAGTCGAAAGTATTATTCCGGGATAGAAACTTGGTAACCTAGCGTACAAACTAGCAAACTACCTGTCATTACACTTCCTACCGCTACTCTCTCGCTAACTTTTATCAACGTAACGTAAACTACAGCGATGTAAGCTTTGTTCCCTAGTGTACATTATTTTGATTAAATAACTTGCCAAACCATGAAACAATTTGCATATCGGTCCCCGTGGTAACATGCAGTGGTAGCAAAATTGAGGTGTGGCGTTATAAACGCCCACGCGTGTTTGAAAGTTCGATTTTTTACATAGTAGGTATAATAGCTGACGAGCAAGCTACCTGATGTGGGGTGTTCACTATTTCTCATGATACCAATTACTTCAAAGGCACCAAAGGACGAAAAGGAAGAAAAGTATTTCGTCGCCAAGTCCTTTGGCACATAAGCTACAACCCACTAATGGCCCACTACTGAGCACGGGTTTCTCCTCATTACCGAGGAGGCCTAGTGCATACTCCACCACGCTGCTCCAATGCGGATTGGTGGAGGCACTTTGGCACATGACTCAAGCAAAAGTGTAGTAGCTACCCAGTCGAGATTCACCCCTGCCACCGAGCTCAAACTTGTTTATGACAACCAGGTCTGCGGGCATAGGAACGGGATCAGTAGATATTCGAATCCTCTCCAATAAGACCAAGCCATATTTTATTTAGTGTGGCTTACAACCAGCTGGTGGCGGAGTTGATCGCAAGCAAGCCAGTGTATAATGGTATTCATGGCAGCCGCTGACGGCCGCGGCCATAACTCAGCCGCAGCCACGTGCTGGAGCCGTCCGCCGCATACTAAGCTGCGTCACCCGCGCGTCGCCCGCCGTAATACTTTCAGCGGGACATTCAGCTCAAATTATTGTTATGCTTCCTGCTAAATATTAAACTAGCTTTTAGCGGAATTTCGCGTTAACGTTTAGAATAAAACTTTTATTTCTGAAATTGCGAAGGCAGCTGCCATGAATATTCGTACAATACTACACTGCACAAAATCCACAATAGAAGTAACTCTTCTTAGCACTTGACTACGATTCCAATTGAAAAGTAAGAGGCAATGTAGCATTCGAGGGTAAAGCGCACTTAGAAATGAACTGCGTATCTGGGTATTAACGAAGAATATTCTGATGTAGTGAATCTGTTAGAAGTCAAGTGTTAATCACGGCATTTTGTCAGGGAATCAACACATAATTTGCAGATAGTAAAAGCATGTTGTTAACTTCCCCTTGTCTCAACTTTATGAGGCACTTGGTCTTAAGGTTTAGATTTAATGGAAACAACTCGTATTCACAAAAGAATATATAACAGAACCTAACTACAAACGGCTATTGAAATCAAAATAGTTTTGGATATCTTTTTTCCTAAGAAGCGCGCAAGTTGAACGCTGAATAACCTCACGAATGGAACCAACGAGGAACAAGTTTGGATTCGTGTCGTCGCGGGTTCAACAAACTTGGCAAATTTTTGGTAAGCGGCCAAAGATTCGGCGCCAGCTCGCCGGATTAAGTTTGTCCGAAATTAAACCTCACGCTTAACGTCACGGAGGCGGAGGCGGTCGGTGGACGCCGGGAAAAGTTTCTCTCCTTATCTGCCTGCGGATTATAGGGTGCTCACCGACACGGACCGCCGCAAACATTGAGATGATGTCACCGGACAAAAGATTCCATCAATTATCTTATTAACACGAAAGTAAAGGAAAAAAGGTATTTCGAATATTTTCTTGGGCTTGTTTTGTTGAATGTCTACACGTTTGAAATGTCAGTTTCAGAAATTTTTGCTGTGTTTACTTTAACTTACCTACTGAGTAACCAATCGACTTTAAATAAAAAAAAGTATTCAAAGACTATATTGCTTGCCGTCACTTTAATGCATGCATTTTAATTTCATCGTTTTGAGTTATCTTTCGTTGTCAATTTTGAGGTCGATATTTTCTCTACAAAAATATTGCAATTGCAATTGTAAATTATAATTGGAAAGTAATTAGATGTATTGACACATAGGTTGTATTGAATATAAGTAAAGAAGATTTAAGATTTAATCATGTTAGCGTTAATTGGATAGGTACCGCAGAGTGAATACCGCTTTAAACGTTCAAAACATTCTTCTGGTGTAAATGAGGCAGTGGAAAGTTTCTCTCTAATTAAGTGTTCAGGGGGTCTTTTATATCGACGGCAATTTGCATACAGACGAGGTAATAGTTAAATGGCAGGGTAAATAGCTGAGAGGGTCGCGGACTAATGAAATGTTCCAATTTATTAATACCTTCGGCCGGCGGCAGCGCGTTCCCTCCGCGAGCCCCGCTCTATACGTTTTATTGGCACAACGATCGGAAACAAGCGCCATAAGAAAAGATTGCGAAAAATATAAAAATAATTCTCAAAGCTTACCTCACGAAACACGCGCTCCGCTAATAATTTTTTATTAAATCAATTTAGGTCTCATGCCCAGAGACAGGATTTGAACCTTGCTCGCTAATATTGCGAAATGTGGCAACCACAACTATAGATAACGATTGTTCACAGCTTTTGGCAGAAACCCTTTATACCAAAGTAGGTAATAATAGAATACGAGTACCTCATATCTGAGTAAGCAAAAACATCATCCCATAAAGGGGTTGGTTGATGGTCTATTAAATAAATAACACACAGCAGTATGATAATGGTGCCTGTTACACATGCCTGCCTATAATATTACTGTCTATTCGCATATACTCGTACGATATTTTTCCATTCTTTTCAAGTATTTTAAGTACCTAGAGCTAGCGCAAGAATAACTTCTAAAAATGTAAATCTTCTCATTCACAGTTCTTTCAAGTTCGTGCAAACAGTAGTGAAGGTCGTTGTATTGTAAGTTTTCACGCGAAAGTCGCAATCTGCGCCGCTGCACGGGTATTCAGTCGCGCAGCGTTCCCCAGGGCTGGCTCGCTCGTCACAGCAGTTGACACTATTCATGACTTCACTTCCAGTTCTCGACGATGTTGTCCCGCGATAAACGTTCTGGTGTCACCTCAACACGTCTCCTGGTGACAGTGGTGACGCGTCTACAGCTAACGTGTTCATATCCTTTATTTTTTTATCAGATCTTTGTGATAAGCGTTCGTTTGTGAGGTTTGTGAAACATTGGTATTTTCAGTCCCTATTATCTTGCAGTTGTTATTGTGATTTTTGTTTGCGTAAAAAAGATAATTGAAATAGTATTTCAATAAAAATTATCTCCATTCGGTACGAGGTTAGATACGAGATGAAGATATGAATGACAAGCAAATCTAGGTATACTTATCAATTTGTAGACTGATTTGGCACCAGGCACAAAGTTTACATATAAATTGAACTATATTTAATTTGATGTTCCCAACAACGCGCAAGACGTTGATAAGCCCGCACACGGTGGAGGATCCTCCCTGGATCCTCCCCGGATCCAAACAAATCGCTCGACAAACAAGCTTACACAAACGACTCAGCAAACCGTCCGTAATTAACAAACTTGAAGCGAGACTCAACAATGCCGAGTTCTCGCTGCACACATTAAACGTCTCACGAAACATACTCCGACTGGTAAGTAAATCTGGAAACTTGAGAGTCTTTCCTGGAGATGCACGTTGTATCCCCCGCACGTCCCCCGCACGTCCCCCGCACGTCCCCCGCACGAACACCGCACGTAAACTATGTGATTGAGTGGAACTTCCTCAGCGGACCGCCACTGCCTTCAATTTACTGGCTCTGAGATATAACTTTTCTAAGAATTGCAAATACTTTTAGTAAAGTACATAGCAACTTTTCAAGGGTATTTTATAACTTATAGCCCGCCTTCTCTTTCGAAAACCTTGCTCTCCTTATCACCCGTATTCAAAAATATTGCTATAAGGCGTATTTTCAGGCGTCTATGTTATGATTTGACTAATTGAAGTTTTAACTAACAAAGTTTTACATTTAAATTGCAGATGATTAGGGAATACTATTATTATTAATGATTATATAACTGAATGTTTATAAATCCACCATGGTTTCCCTGTTACGGAGTTTGAATCTGGGCGCCCCGCACGACAGAGTAGAGTCGCTTGAAGAAAGAGGTAGACGTCTAGTAAATTATTGAAAAAACTACTTTATTGTTCTTCACAAATAAGTGACATAACACGAATACCTTTAGGAATTAATTGTCGTAACACAAATGATCAATCCGCTTAGCGTTGAACAGATGATAGGAATTCCGAATTCGAATCCGTCAAGCCACACGAAAGCAGCGCTATGGAGTACTCTCGACGTCTTCTCAATTAAAATAAGAGGTGTTTTGGCGCAGATCGTTAAGTTACCTACGTAGTATTACGCATGAGTGCAACGTACCTTCTACAAAGCACCCATCAGCTTTATGTCTCAGCGCCTCGTCTATTCGGCAAGTCGGTATAAGCTCGTTATAGCGTGAGTTGCACGCTCGTACATTCGAGCTTTCCATTTAACAATAAGTACGAATATATGTTCGTGTTTACAACGCGGTTTAGCCATTATCTTAATGGAAGTTGGCTTAACTTGCCGGGCTCGTTGTCTTTAGTAACAAAGTATGCGGTGAGCCGCGCGGCGCCGCCCCAACTTTGGGCGCGGCACACGGCGACACTTTACTTGTTTATGATCTTTTTATAGCTCCCAGCTGTAGTCAACCGCTTGATGGTAAGTGGTCAGTGTCGTTGCGAATGGTGTGTATATTGAATATTGCAACAAAATGCCGGTACACTACGGTAGCTGTATACAAATGTATGATGTTAAAGCTACAGTTGCTAACTCTAACAAGATTTGATTAAGGAAACCAATGAGGTCATCGGTGAAAGAACACCGGGGTGTACCCGCAGCCGACCAGATACGTACTTACCTATCTACCTCCAGTATCAAAGAACCAAGTGCAACCGCACGCCCCTGACCTATAAAGCATCAGATCTCTAATTCAAATCATTTACTCCATGTTGATATTTAAATACATTTATGAAAGTATGTCTTTGCATTTACCACCGGGTTCAGGGTAGCGTTTTAGCTATTATTACAAACGTAGTCAATAATTATAAGTGCAATATTTATTTATTTGCATAATAAGCACAGCCAGCTCACTTATAATTCAAAAAGCATGCGGTAAATTAATTTAAAAATAACTCCCATTGGGTGAGCTACAAAACTCACATTCGTTAACGAACTACACGTAGTTTTGTCCAAGATTGAAGATTCGAAACCATTAGGTACCTACCGTGGAACGATCAGATCAGCCGTGTTACGGTCAAAGAAAAGCGTCCAGGAAGGTAGATCCCCCTCCCCGCTCCCCACTTCCGTTGTAGTGGACGTCGCGGGGGAAGAGCGCTGGCTGCGAGGGGTCTTCCTATGGACGGGCAGATCACTAGTTTACGAGTGGCCGGCTAAGACGTCGATACTTCGTGTATCGCTTCATTGGACGTTAATTAAAGTTTGTCCTTTTTGCTTTCTGATTGTGAAACAATTGGCCTGTGTCGCCGTCAACTCCAATCTATTAGATAACGTGTACGTATAGAATAACAGAGATGGGCAAATTTAATTCAGAATTCTAGATTACCATCATATGTCCCCGCAAGCGTTTGTCGATAGAAAACATAGAGCGTTCTATGCGAGGACATCTTCGTGCTTCCACATTTTATCGTAATCCGTAATTAAATAAATAATAAATAAATAACGCTTCACACTCATAGCCCCAGACTAGGATTCCCTGTGTCGTAGGTGCCATGGACAACACACAAGACAAGGACACACACCCAGACCGAGAACGGCAATTCGAATTCATCATTCAAATTTCCGCCTTGCTGGGAATCGAACCCAAGACCCTCGGAACAGCGATCCGGCGTGTTAACCATTGCGCCATTCCGGGAATCCTAGTGTGGGGCTTTGAGTGTGTAGCGTTATTATTATTATTATTAATTTAAAGTACTCGTATTTATTCATTTTAGTGACTTAGTCACTTACCTTTCTATACCCAAATTACTTTTGTATACCTATATACATATTGTATAAATCTGTAAAAAAAATTAAAGATCATTTTAAGAGCTATAAGGGGAAGTCGAACTTTCTATGGAGTTTCTTTCATTCCACGAGGCCAAAGCCGTGAGCAGAAAGCTAGTAAGCTAGAACTAATAACTGTAATGGTACAAATATATGTAGAAGCTATAGATTACTAAGTAAGATATTTATTATCAAAGTGGTAGGTAGGTACTCGATCCTATTACGTCACATGTATTAAATATCACAAGCAATCTCTTTATCAGTAACTAGTTTCCGCCCGCAATTTCACCCGTCAGGAATTCTTTTCAATTTCACCCCCACTTTCACCCTTTTAGTGGTTAAATTTCTAGAAAGCCTTAATGCTCACTCACATCATAAAAACAATCCCTGTAACTTTCAAGTTTTTAGGTACAGTAGTTTCAAATGTGTCTTAACATACATATAAATCGTTTACCTTTTAATATAGAGAGTTCACATTGATATTATTATCATTTTGTTAGATACCTGGGAAAAAAAATTATTACTCTACCTATTCGGGGATTATACGGACTTATGAAAGAATAAGCACCGACTTGAAATAAATATTTATTATATTTATATCAACTCGGCCTAAGCTGTATTGAGGAATCATAATAAATTGTCGTTCCATTTAATGTCGGAATTTAGTCACGAAGTTTCTGAAACAAATTTCAAAAAAGTTATATTAAATTCAAAATATTTTTTGCATATTTCCGCTCTGTCGTCGCAAGGATTCTTCATAGTGGAAGAGAAGACGAAGAAGTTATAAGATTTTATAGTAGAAGAAGGGAAGGGAAAAAATAAAAAAACTTCTCACTGCATGTTTTGAAACAAAAGTAAAATACAATATTATCTTTAAACAAAAAGCTAGTCATTAAAAGCATATTTATTATTAAATTAAATTAATCTGTTCACAATTCGGTAAATTTATTTTTGTGTGAACTATGTACGTTGCACTGGGTGCTTCATACCTACCAATTTCATTTTTTTATTCGAAAGCTGGTGCTCGTAGTCTAGTCCCATACAAAGAACGACATCTGACGAGTATTTTTTGACTTATTCTCAGTTATCGATGTTTTTATAAAAAAAATATTTGTAGAAAATTCGCCATATTCAAAGCATTGCAGTGTTAAAGAACCACTAACCCAGAAATAATAAAGTAAAGAAGAAATAATAAAACGAATATGAAATTTTGTAACATCGTCGACAATACGCGTCAAATTTAACCCGTCGCTAGCTTTGTACGCCTTTCTGGCCATTCACTTGCAAACAAAAATAAATTACTGAATGGTTTCCACTTGAAAGAGCGTGGAAGCTGAAAGTCTTCAAACATTCAATGGCCCACTCCTCACTGTGACTTTATGAAAATACATTTTGCCGACAACTTTTTAATCATGAAACATAAAAAATACTAGTGACAGCCTGTTTCATCTCAGCAAAAAACCTAGTAGATATTCACACTAGGACAACAGAATAGGATCCTTTAGATTAAATTAACTTTTTATTTTTAAACTTACTGAAATGAGATAGTAAAAAATTTTTAATCAAACAAAAACATAGAATTTACTTTTATGCAATTTCCGAAATCGCATCTAAATAGATTAAGGAGAACATCAGATTTGAGCCTGGAGGGAACAGCTTGTTCAATGCCCTCAAATAATCTTGCATATTATTTTAATACATCCATTTCATAATGATTTCATATTTAAAAATCTAGTTAAATCATATCACTAAGTCGCGACGACTAAAGTAAATACTATGTGTGCGCGGTGCTTAAGATGACTATATTTCATTATTCCCATAATTTTACGCAAAAACGGAATATGCACAATGTGGTAACAATATCCTCGATCTAAAAAGCGATGTCTCGTGCATGTTCATATTCCAGGTCCAAGGTCCTTAAGAAAGTTGCTGGTCTCCTTTCAACTTATCATTCAAAAACTATTGCGCCTTTCAGGTCGATGTTATCTGTTATTTTGGGATTGTAGGGGTTCCATCCATCTTTCTTTCGAAACCGACTTCCCCCCGTTCGTGGTGTACGGGCGTGCACCCTACTGCACAACCGACGAAATAACGGTGGTTGTCACTGTCTTCAGAGGCAGCTGTAAGCTGTACCTTCCAGTTTATTCCCCAAGGTATTTCAGATTGATGGTAGAGTTTTAAACCGGGCTAGATAGCAAGCAGCATCTTTATGGACAGCCTCTCAATGACGTCTTGTATTTCGGCTGAGGTTTTGATTGATCATTCAGAAAAAACACGAGTGTTTACCCGTGGTCCCGTTGGTTTGTTACTAAACAAATGTCATGAAATTGTTAAACTTTTTTAAGTGTGTATTTCCAAATTTGTCTTCTGTCTGTAGTACCTGAACTAAAATAGTTTGAGGAACGATATGCGAACGTCGATATACAATTTTAAATTTTATTGTGATTACAATAACAGTTAAAATAATTTACAATAAGTTCTGGTTGCTCCATAGATATCTCTGGATCCGCATAGCGTTGTTCGAGCGCCAGCTGTCGAAGATCATCGAATACCTGGTGAACAACGCCACGAGGTACTACGAACGTGACGCCTTGGTCGCTGACCCTGACTTCGGCAGCATCCTCAGCTCCCTGCTAGTCGGCCCTTGCGCCCTGGAGTACTCGAAAGCTAAAGCCCCAGCTTGCTTCTGGACAGATCCACCTGCGGATGAGCTGGTAAGATAGTTTTGATGTGACTCACAGTCAGGTCTGCGTATGTGATAGGTGTAATTAATTAGCCTAATAGTCCAAATACCATAAAATCTACGATTACAATCCTTATCAACTACTAGCTATTCAGTTGTAACTGATTTAAACTTAGTATAGTCGAGTTTGTATCGAATTAGTAGATAAAGATTATTTTAAAAATAAATTCAAGAAATATCATCTGATTTTAAATAGAAATGTAATCTTTACGTGAGTAATATGATGAGATCTGTGGAGTAAAGACGGAGCGTACAGAATTCCAATAGAATGGACTTCGAGAAATGGATCCAGTAGAACAGTAAATTCAAACGATCACCCATTACCATAACACACACCTCTGTAATAAAAATATAGTAGGGGCAGTTAGCAGTTAGTCTAACTTAACAGTAATGGTAGGTACGTGTGGACAGTGGAACTGTCGTTATCTTTAGGTGTATGTTACAACTGGGATTCGACTCCGATTTAACTCATAGGAAAACATACAATGCTTTTAAGTGACTTTCTCATCATACTCATATTTTAGTTCTTTTCTAAGAGTGGTATGAGTTACTAAAACTAACCACCCGATGTTTTAACACCGTTTGCGAAGCGTACTAACTCTCTGATTTCAGTCTTGTTCATGGTCGGTCTCAGTTGTCATGAGCGATAGCGGAAGGGTGGTGCTTCATGCTCGTTTGCTACCATTCCATTCCATAAAAAAGTTGAATCTAAGTCGAGTGGGAGTTGAGTTTAGGAGTAGGTACTCTACATTTGCACCTGCGACTATTTTCATTTTTATCAACTTTAGATAACGTGTACATAGTGCACTTTATCGCTGTGAGTCGTAAACTTTAAAGGAAGTTTTTAGTAGGTAATATAAAATTGACAGGTACAACGGCATCGCATGTCAGCTGGGACCACGACCCCTCCCTCGGTGAGGAGACCGATACTCAACTTTAGGAGGAGTCTGAACGCTTCTTCTGATGAAAGCGGTTCTGTCAGTACAGGTAGATATTGATTTTTATGTAGATATAACGTAATAGTAAGTAGTTGATACATATAATATACTTATTGTCTCCCAATACGACAATATAACGTCGTCTTCTATATTTGTTTAGTTCTGAACAATTTACGATGTGAAGATATTTTCACTAAAATAAAATATTTAGAAATTCATAAGTAATATCACTAAAAAATTTGTGAGGATATTTTACATATTTCGTCATAATTCCCACTCTGTAAGTAACCGACAATGCGTATTAAGTAAACAAGTACCTGGTTGACCGAGCTTTGCTCGGTTTTTTGTTTTTGGTAGAACGTGTTTTTTGAAAA